>ML785540.1:155536-205896 GCA_009831015.1 Picea engelmannii
CAAGGGAATCATATCAATCAATTACTTGACATCAACCAATGACATCAATCAAACCAAACCATTTACATCAATGACATATGATCCAACAATCTCCCAAGTAATCAAACCATTGGCATCAATGACAACATGATCCAACAATTTCCTCAACATAAAAACACTTTAAGGTCCTACAACCCGATTTACAAGCACGTGGGCCTCTCTTTTAGCATAAAACACAACCATAAAATGGTTTTCTTCAAGAACAACATGGATGGTTCTCTCTCCAACACTTATCTCCCCTCTTTTTGTACAAAAACTACATGTAAAAACTATCCATATTCTGCATACGAATTACCCTTTGTATCCCTTGCTTTCTTGAGTCTCACTCCTCCCAAAGATGATTGTACTTCATCCCATGCTCTTCAGTAAATATAGGATGTGACCACTCACACCCACTCTCTTACATGATTTAATTGGTTGTCTTTGGGAACACTCGACAACAAAAGTAGAAGATTATACACAATGATAATAATTTTAGGAATGTGGGTTGGATTAATACCCATGAATAATTCCCCTTGGACCCCACTTTCTTGTGGAATAATAGTCCCCCCATCGTTATTCATATTTTTTGTATTGCAACCAGAAATTACTATTTTTATTAGTTATTTTAATGTACATAATATACCATTCTTCCTTTCTCCACATTAAACCAGTACGGGCTCTTTTCGGCAACACATTGGCTCACCATCCTAAATCACATTTATACAATTACATTATAATTAGAGGGGATTAAAATTGGGGATGTTACATCCCCTCCCCCTTATTTTTAGACTATCCTCGGTGCACAATACCTTATATGTGTACATTTATCTTACAATTCTATCTCCCTGACCATAAATCAACATATAGGCTCTTCATCCATAATCACACAGGCATTCCAACTTAAACAAAATTACATAGGAACTTTGGCCCAAAATAATAGATACATAGGTAGCCTGCCCCAAAACAAATATGCATGCAAAGGCACTCCGACCCAAAAACCATACATACTTAGGCTCCTTGGCCCAAACTGTGTAATATGATTTCATGATTCATCATTCTAGTAGCAATTCCAACCAATAGCCTCTCATTTTTTTGATGGCCTACATCGTCTTTATCTGGCTCCAACTGTAATATTCTTCATACTTTGTTGATTCCCACATAAATTTCAACCAAAAAACTCTTATTCCCCTCAAACTACACAATCCAAGGAAGTGTACCCCCTTCTCTGCACCCAATCCCTCAAATTGTACCACTTCCCTTCCATGGTTCCACCATAATGTCATTCATGAAGTCTCTAAGTTGTGGCTCCAAGAACTCCAGCTATGATAATGGAATATCCAACTTTAAAATATTTGTAATTGTGCCTCATGAACAACCTATTAACACAACTTTGGTGGAAAGAACATACACAATCATGACACAAAATTTCATGCAATTGTCGATAACAATCAAAAAATAACACAATCAACTTAACCATATGTAGTGATGACTAAATAGACACACCAAAGCATTCAATCCTATAAAAAATAAATGCAGAGACGCCATTAAGGGACAAAAAGAAATAAGAAATAAGGGAAATCTTAAAACGTACTAAACAATAATGAATCCATATTTCATCATAATTAACTCAGTGATTACAATCACTTATTCATATGGTTGTTTCTCTATTTCAAGAGAAGTAACAAGAATTTAGCTCATTGTTCTTTTCATGACACACCCTTATGAATCCAACCACCATGTCATATGCATTATTGAGTTCCCTCCCCCTTTTCATCCTCACCCTCCAATATCAGGAACCCCCTTCACTGCTACATAGCCCTTTGGGTGATCCATCATTTTCCAAGGTGTTCTTGCGCAAGGGGAGCACCAACTCACTATCATATTTTTCACTAGAAATTTGTAATTTGTGGAAATCATAGGGTTCTAGTGTCATAGCAGTAGCCTCCTTTCCAAGATTTCCAACTTTAATAGAAATCACTGCATTTGTATCACACACATACAGTCATCATGAGATATCATCATAACAATTTTACATATTAATTTTTCAAATTTGTTTTACATATAGGAAACTAAGTTTCCCAAGCACAAGATTTCTTCTCAATATGTTTTTCTCTTGCAACAAAAATCATCTGTCTTCCTTATGGGATTACACCACTACCATATTCGAGACCATTTTTCCTGTTGTTTTTCTCATTATAATTCAACCAAACCTATTGTTAGCATATCATAACAATTTTCAATTATTAATTTCTCAAATTTGTTTTATACAGGAAAACAAAATTTCCCAAGGATGATATTTTTTCTTTTTATATTTGGTTCTTATAGTTGTATATTGTTGGTTGGGGAGCTTGATTATCTTTCTGACTCAAAGGTCTTTTACTTTCAGTCATTTTTATACCCCATGAAGTATTTACACCCCAAAAGTATGTACACTCTTCCACGCGGGGGAGTGCAGAGGGGGGTACCCTCTCTACGGGGTCCGAGGGGGCTATCCCCCTGGATGGGGGTATGGGGGCAAGCGGGCCCCCAACGGGGGTTTGGGGGCGAATCCCCCGAAGGAAAAATTTCTTTGTAAAAGTATATTTAAATTTCATTGTAAATCTGGACCATTCATTATAAGGTCGCAGATCTAACGGTAGAAATTATGTTAGGGTTTTTTCCCTAGAAGGCAACCCTCTGTTATGAGGGAAATGTATTGCGGCTATGCATGATGGCGAGTAGTGTATTCTGAGAGAGGAGACTGTGAGAGAAAGAAGAGGAAGTTATAGCAAGTTTTGATGTAGGTTGTATCCCTTCATTTGCTGGATAATAATAAAGGAAGGACCTAGCAATTTCTCTGGTGGACGTAGCCCACACTGGGTGAACCACGTAAATCTGTGTCTCTATTATATTGTGTATCTTCTGTGTTTTATTTCCAAATTTGTTTTATTTTATTTCTCTGTGGTCCTGTTTTTCTAACAACTAGTATCAAAGTGAAAGGTAACTTGCAGGAAAATAGGGTTCCTAGTTCGAGTGGGAGCAATGTCGAAATATGGAAAGTTTAGGGTCGAGAAATTTAAAGGCCAAAAATACCAGTTATGGAAGATGCATATGGAAGGCTATTTATATCAGAAGGATCTATTCCTACCATTTGGCGGAATAGAAAAGAAGCCGATAGCTACAAAGGACGAAGAATGGGAGATTGTTGACAGAAAGGCTCTAGGAACGATACGGCTGAGCCTGGTAGCGTCGGTGGCTTTCAATATTTCGAAAGAAAAGACAACGAAGGGTTTGATGGATGCATTGGCCAAATTGTATGAAAAAACCTCAGTGTCCAATAAGGTATTTCTAATGAAGATATTATTTAATATGAAGATGTCGTAAGGTGGATCAGTTACAGATCATTTAAACGATTTTAATACGGTTACTAATCAGCTAAGTTCTGTAAAATTGGACTTTGATGATGAGGTCAGGGATCTTCTAATCTTGTGCTCATTTCCAGAAAGATGGAACGACTTGGTCATGGCTGTAAGTAACTCTGTCTATGGTTCAAATACTTTAAAATTTGATGATGTTGTTGGTTTTATCCTTAGTGAGGAAATGCGATGGAAAAGCATAGGTGAGACATCAGGAAATGCGTTGAACATGGAGAATAGGGGAAGACAAAAGGATAGAGGAAAGGGTTTCAGGAATCGTGGGAATTCTAGGAAGGGTAGATCCAAATCCAGACTTGGAAAGATAGAGTGTTGGAATTGTGGGAAGAAAGGACATCTGAAGAAAGACTACAGAGCTCCAAAGAAACAAAGAGATGGATAGCAAGAGAGAAATCAGGAAGCAAATGTAACAGGTGATTTGTTACAAGATGCTTTGATTCTTTTTGTAGATAATATTTTTGAGTCTTGGGTAGTAGATTCAGGGGATTCATTTCATGCCACACCCCATAGGAAACATTTTATAGATTATGTTCAAGGTGATTTTGGACAGGTTCATTTGGGTGACGATGCAGCATGAAAAATTGTTGGAATGGGAAAGGTAAAAATAAATAAACGCAATGGAAACCAATGGTTGTTGAAAGAGGTAAAACATGTTCCAAACTTAAGGAAAAATCTAATTTCAATAGGGCAGTTGGGAAGTGAAGGTTGTATATCCGTATTTACAGATAAGACGTGGAAGGCCATCAAAGGATCATTGGTGATAGAGAAAGGAGAGAAGGTAGGTACATTGTATTTATGTACTGGTAATACTGACTCTTCTATGTCTTTAGATTCTACAAGAGTGGATACAACACTGTGGCATCATAGGATTGGACACATGAGTGAGAAGGGGATGCAGATACTTCACAAAATAATTTTTTTGCCAGATTTTAAACAAATTGATTTGGACTTCTATGAGCATTGTGTTTATGGAAAACATAAGAGAGTCAGATTTCTCAGAGTCAAAAAAGAAAAGAAGATTGAAAGGTTAGAGCTTGTGCATACAGATGTATGGGGACCATCTCATGTATCATCTCTTGGTGGCTCTAATTATTATGTTACTTTTATTGATGATGCAACTAGAAAAACTTGGGTTTATTGCATTTGACAAAAATCTAATGTTTTTTATACTTTTAAGAAATGGAAAGCTTTGGTTGAGAATGAGACAGGAAAAAAGTTGAAGTGTCTCAAATCAGATAATAGAGGTGAATATTGCAGCAAGGAGTTTGATAATTATTTTTCATAACATGGGATTCATAGAGAGAAGACAGTTCCAAGAACACCACAAGAAAATGGTGTGTGAGAAAGGATGAACAGGATAATCACAGAGCGTTCAAGGAGTATGAGATTGCATGTTGGTTTTCCCTTATAGTTTTGGGAAGATGTTGTAGATATTGTTGTTTACTTAATAAATAGAGGACCTTCAATCTCTTTGGATGGTAGAATTCCATAGGAGGAATGGACAAGAAAAAGGGTAAACTATTATTTTTTGAAAACTTTTAGCTGTGAAGCATTTGTCCATATTGATAAAGGGAATAGAACAAACCTTGAGGCTAAATCCAAGAAGTGTACCTTTATTGGATACGATGTTAATGATTTTGGTTATCGCTTATGGGATTATGAAAATAACAAAATCATTAGGAGTAGAGATGTCATATTCAATGAGAAGGTCATGTACAAAGATCAGTTACAGGGAAAGAAATAGGAAGAAGAAAAACAAGAATACACGGTGCTTGATGAGATCACTGAAAAAGAAATTCCAAAGGAACCTGAAAATCAAAATGTACAACAACAGGAGCAGAAGGCACCTCAATCACCTACAAGTGTTGTTAGAAGATCTACCAGCTTAAGTATACCCCCTGAATGATACTCTCCTTCATTGTATTATTTATTGTTGATTGATTCTGGTGAACCAGAATGTTATGAAGAGGCAATGCAGGTAGACACCAAAAATAAGTGGGAGCAAGGCTTGAAAGAGGAAATGGATTCCTTGGAAAATAACCAGACTTGGGACTTGGTTCAGTTGCCTACGGGAAAAAGAGCATTGCAAAATAAATGGGTTTACAAGTTGAAGGAAGAAGATGCAGGATAAAAGCGGTACAAGGCTAGACTTGTTGTAAAGGGATTTGCACAAAAGAAAGGTATGGAGTTTGATGAAATATTTTTTCTTGTTGTTAAAATGACTTCAATTAGGACTATTTTAAGTCTTGTGGTAGTAGAATATTTTCATCTTGAACAGTTAGATGTAAAAACATTTTTTCTCCATGGGGATTTGGAGGAAGAGATTTATATTAAACAACCACAGGGGTATGAGGTCAAAGGGAAGGAGAATTTGGTATGCAGGTTGAAGAAGAGCTTGTATGGCCTAAAGGAAGCTCCAAGGCAGTGGTATTTGAAGTTTGACAGGTTTATGACAGAACAGGGTTATAGTAGATATCATTTTGATCACTGTGTTTATTTTAAAAGGCTAGAAAATGGAAGCTTTATTATCTTTCTATTGTATGTAGATGGCATGCTTGTTGCAGGGTCAAATATGCAGGATATAAATACGCTCAAGAAGAAATTAGCCAATTCATTTGCGATGAAGGATTTGGGTGCTGCAAAGAAAATCCTTGGCATGAGAATAACAAGAGATGGGAAAAATTGAAAATTGACATTGTCTCAGGGTGAGTACATAGAGAAGGTGTTGGAGAGGTTTAGAATGCATAATGCAAAACCAGTTAGTACACCTTTGGCCAGCCATTTCAAATTAACTAAGGAAATGTGTCCCAATACATAGGAGGAGATAGAATACATGTCCAGGGTCCCTTATTTATCAGCAGTTGGAAGATTGATGTATGCAATGGTTTGCACAAGATCAGATATTGAACGTGCAGTGGGAGTTGTGAGCAGGTATATGAACAATCCAGTTAAAGAACATTGGGAGGCAGTAAAGTGGATTCTCAAGTATTTGAGAGGTACTACTACTCATGCGTTATGTTTTAGAGGTTCAAACACTTTTCTATAGGGATATGTTGATTCAGATATGGCAGGTGATAAAGACAGCATGAGGAGAACCACAAGGTATATTTTTACTATAGGTGGAATAGAAGTAAGTTGGATTTCAAAACTACAAAAGGTTGTTGAACTTTCAACAACAAAGGCAGAGTATGTTGCTACTACAGAGGCTAGTAAAGAGATGATTTGGTTACAAAGGTTTATGGAGGAATTGGGAAAGAAGCAGGAGAATAACAGGTTGTACTGTGATAGTGAGAGTGTAATTCATCTTGAAAATAACTCAGCCTTCCATTCGAAGACTAAGCATATACAGTTGAGGTACCACTTCATACGATCCGCCTTGGAAGATGGACATTTGAAGTTGGAAAAGATACACACTAGCCAGAATCTTGCAGATATGTTAACAAAGGGAGTAACCAAAGAGAAACTGAGTTCCTGCTCAGTTTTAGTTGGTCTTCAAGAATGAAGATGAAGATGAGGAATTTTCCAGGTCCAAGAATATTTAGAGTCCAACATCTACAGCAGCGGTGGATTTTTTGACATCAGTCTCCAAGTGGGAGATTGTTGGTTGTGGAGCCCGATTATCTTCCTGAATCAAAGGTATTTTACTTTCAACCGTGTTTATACCCCATGAAGTATTTACACCCCATAAGTATGTACACTCTTCCATGCGAGGGAGTGCACAGGGGGGGTACCCCCTTTGCGGGGTCCGGGGAGGCTATCCCCCTGGCTAGGAGGTCTGGGGGCAAGCGGGGGTTCGGGGGAGAAGCCCCCAAGGAAAAATTTCCTTGTAAAAGTATATTTTAATTTCAATGTAAATCTGGACCGTTCATTATAAGTTCGTAGATCTAACGGTAGAAATTATGTTAGGGTTTTTTCCCTAGAAGGAAACCCTATGTTATGAGGGAAATGTATTGTGGTTATGCATGATGGCGATTATTATATTCTGAGAGAGGAGACAATGAGAGAAAGAAGAGGACGTTACAATGGGTTTTGATGTAGGTTGAATCCCTTCATTTGTTGGATAATAATAAAGGAAGGACTTGGCAATTTCTTTGGTGGACGTAGCCCACACTGGGTGAACCACGTAAATTTGTGTCTCTATTGTATTGTGTATCTTCTGTGTTTTGTTTCCGCATTTGTTTTATTTTATTGCTCCACGGTCCTGTTTTTCTAACATATATATCAGTTTTCCTTATGAATTTACATCCTTGTCATATATAATACCAATCTTCCTGCATTTTTTCTCAAATTTCTTGCACCCAAACAATATTGTTAGCACTCATGCACATTTACAGCAGTTCATGAAATGATCTCAAAATTGTAATTTACAAGAAATTCAAGCATTTCCAGCCATTATTCACATTAGAAATGGAATTCAACTAGTAATCATACTATCTATAATGAAACCATCATTCACTGCAACATATGCATTTAGTCCATGATGTGATTTTTAGAATTATTTTATCTAAAATTTCCATCACTTCCAATTATTATTCATATTAAATAGAATGGAACCATCATTCCTCACATATGCATTACCAACACGCAAAATTTTTATAATGCATTCAAACATCACCAATTAATAAACCCAATGTGCCAATTCCCATAGCCACATTTCCCAATGAATCCTTGCATTGACTCTAGAATACCATCTATCCATGTCATGGATTCCACCATGGCGATCTATAATGGAATTCATTGCTACCACAGGAGTATGTATCTTGTCCTGACTTGGTTATGATATCATAACCAACATAACACAATATGCAATAAAATTTCACATAAATGCATTCAAGCATTACCCGACATGCATATACTCAAGGCCTCTGCCTTTATATCAATCTAAATTTTGAACTTTAACCGAGGGAATTGTTACCTTAATTCCCTTATGTATTTTCACATAATAAGCAACATCAGATGCATACATTCATGGATTTTATTTTATAAATTGATGATACCTAATCACTGCTTGTCACCCAACAAGAAATATATGGCACGTACTCTACCCATCGTGGGAGGTGTGGAATCCTTATTTCATAAATCAACTCCAGAACAATTCATTTTGCTACACAGCTCATCGCCTCCAAAATTATACAAAATTGTACCAAGGAAAAGTGACCATACAAGGTTGTTGTATCCACTGAGCACTGCATCATCGAGATCCAAATATCATGGGCCCGATATATAATGAATGAATTTATCAATGATTTCTTGGATGCCCAAAATTATGGCATGTATTTTCATTACAGTTGGATATTGTTATTACTAGCCATGGTACTCTGACACTCTCCTCATGGGTTTTAACGATCAGCTGGAATCCAACATGTCTTTGAAGCTCATCGCTTCCTGTGACTTCATGAAATAAAATAACCCTGAATCCAAGATTCACATAAAAACCTCTTTAGGTAATGCTATGATCAACTCAGGTAGACTATCTCATCCCAAGAATGCATCTCATTCATCCTTATTGATAGGTATGATGGTTACCTTGTTTTTAAATGTACATTACATAATGTATGGATTTATCCCAATGATGACCAGGGTGCTACAATGGCACTCTTACCTTCATGTATCTCTGAGGATGATATTCAACAAGGCGTGGTCGAATGTCCCACCCATATGAAACCCCTTCCATCTGATGACACTACGACTATAGATACATGAAATAAGCTCAATCAATATCACAAAAAGGCCAAAGAAGCCCAACGACAGGCTCATCATGCACCCTCCCAAGGTAGGGGTACTCAGGTTGAGGGCATCGAAAAATGGAGATGGAATCCCCCACCTGCACTACATATAACTCATCCAAATCCACCAAGTTCCAAGTGACAGTGAATGAACTCCTCCATTCTCTCTTCTGACATGTCCACTACGCCAGAACCTGATCAAATGATGCTCGAACTAGAAACACTAATAGATGCACTACGACATCAATTTTTGCTACAAAAACAACTACATTCCAAGGTTTTGTGCAACATTGACCATATTTTATGACAGCTTGGGGGTGTTACGCAACTACCAGTTCATTCGTCACAATTGTTTCCTTCTAGCACAACTACTGGTACTATCTCTCATTTACTTTGTACGAAACCCGCTTCATTGTTTTTTATCAATGCTTAGTGTGGGGTATTCATTTTTCTCCTATTCATACCCCTCTCGTATAAGAATGTGCCTCCATATTACTCTCTAAATTAGGAAAGCACAATGAGAGGCTTGGGTAGGCCCATGCCCAGATGCAACTACAACATCAAGTTGATATCATCGTGCACAATCAAGTGCATGAAAAGTATCAAAAAAAAATGGAAGCGTATCAAGCCTTGCAAAGGAAATATGTCACCGACATGGTAGTCCACATAGCCACCTAGGATTAGTACATCGATATCCATTCTTCTTTCAACAACCTATTGGGAGAGATGGAAAACTTATATTCCATCATTCCTACAACTTCTACTTTGATTCATGACACTTCCACGAGCCTCAATGTCTCCATAGTAAAGGATATCCTACAACATATGGAGTCACAGCTCACTACCAATGGTCACTCATTGCTTCATACCACCTCAACCCCCTTGACCCGCCCCATAATAATTCAGATAGCGCAAGAAGCATGCCACACCGGCCAATTCAGGGTGAAATCTTTCTCCTGGTGGGTGGACTATGTCTTGGCCCTGTGGACTCACCTCTTAGCTCCACCTAAAGTACCTAGAATTGCATCACAAATTAGCATAGTTGAAATCAAAGTCATATAGTAGAAACGATACCTTAATTCTCTACCTCCTTGGGAGCATGTCATTGCAATGTAGGCTATCTCTACTAGAAAAAAATAGATTACTGCAGCAAGATCATAGCACCAAAATACATCATATATATTTTTTGTCATGTTCAATACCGCCTTGTCTCTGTTCACACAATTATTTGATGTACTGGTTGCTTCCAGCCCTCTGATTAAGAAGCTCAACAATATCAATCACATGGCTTCGAAAGTCACAGCGGAGGTCACGGAAATGGTTGTCCAACTTACACAGGGACTGCAAGAGCATTTTTCTGAGCCTAAGCATCAATTTCTAGGATCTTCGATTACATCATTCCATAAAGTTGTAGGCTCGAGGATGAGCTAGGTAATAGTGGTGGGGCCCTGTTGGCACCCAAATTTTTGGGTCCAATTTTTTACGCATGCACCAAAGAAGGAGTGCATCCCTATTTCATATTTTTACATGCACCTGAGTAAGTGCGCAAGGATTTCCAAGAAGTGCACATTGGAATAAGTTTTTTCAGTGGCACGTAGAGTATAAATACTACCAAGTGTGTGTCGGTCTAAGCTCTTTTAGTTGCACAAGAAATGAAGAATATTCCCACCGGCATAAATAAAGGAATCATAGAGAAATCTCCCCAAATGATTATTTCCATCAGCATACAAAGACATGGGGTGGCCAAAAGATGAGCTAGCTAGGGAGTTAAGACTACTCCTGATGTAGAAAGTCTACATGGAGCACTAGTAGGTAATTTAAGTGTATGAGGCAGTTGGATCAAACAAGAAAGTGGAGAATAATAGAAAGAGACAATGTTCCCCAACAGTGAAGGATATAAAAGGATCTTTAATCTCATATCAAGAGGTTGGCTAACACATTAATGAGTATATGTAGAGGCCATTCAGCTAGTTCAAGAGTATAGAGTTAGCTACCATGATCGATCTCACTATGAGCCAGTTGTGATATTTTAATGTCTTGAATATATTCATGTATCTTGATATGTTTGAGCCTTAAGGAAAAGTGCATGGTTCATTATGTTTTATTCTCACTGTTGATATAGTAATTATGTGAAGTTCGATTTTTACGTGCACTTTATATCTATGTTGTGATGGAATACTCCCAGGAATGAATATATGGCAGTTCTGACCTATTATGTGTCTATTATGAATGAGTTTACCATGTGTGTGCATAGTGTTAATTCTTATTCTTTAATGGGTTATCATATATGATTTGTATGGATTCCAATCACAGTAATGTTTAGTATGTTTAATCCTTCATCCTTGACACAAGACCTTATGGTCTTTGTGATCCTCTTTGCATATCGGGTGAGACCTTTCTCGGCCCTGGACGAGGAATGATATGTCAATGCTTTGGAGTTTTGTTGGACATGCCCTAGAAAAACCCTAGGTCTAAACCTCCCCGATGTTAAGAAGGTCGATTCACGTGCAAGCATGAACTGAAAATGACGAAAAATAGTCCAACAATACCTATACTTTATTTTTCCTTTTATAAAGAAAACAAGTCTAGTTATTTTCATTACTTTTATTCATTTTAGGGTTGTTTCTTACTCATTCAAGCATTGAAGGAAGTTCAAATGATGTTTTTTTTAAATGTTTTAAAATCATATAAACTAGTTGCTTTCAAATAAAATAAACAACAATTTGTAATCTTTTTTGAAAAATACTTCTTACACAACAACAAGAATATTCACTTATGAATTCTTAAAATAAATTTCATATTTTTTATCATGCTCTTATAAATCAAATTGAACACCGATGAAGAAAACTTCAATTATGAAATTTATATTCTCATTGACACTTTTTAAGGTTGTCAATGCAAAATATTGTGCATATTGAAAAATTAAGTCAAGGTTAGGGTATCTTGTCTAAAAATAACAACAATGTGTTAGAATTATTTGTACATGTAGTAGTAGGTTATGTTTATATATGAGTGTAGTTTACTATGACCTAGTAGAGATGATGGATCAATCCATTGACGATATATTTTGCATGCTTTAAAAAGAAGGGATTATGCAAGAATTGGAGCTATTTTGAGGTCCAATTAGTGTAGAAGATTCTTAGCGTGTATAAACCTCTTACTAAAATTGGTGATTTCTGATAGTTGGGTATTAAATGAAATATTTTCCTATGAATTGGGTTATTATGATCATTCTATTCAAATCGTGAGATGGACATCCCATAGATAGGTCAGTTGGATGAGAAGTACTATCTTTGAGAAGGAAAAGCACTTGTCCTTATTATCCTAGTATGAAATCAATCCCATTGGACTTCGCATTATTTTCATAACAAAGAACATGTATTTTTTATATTCAACATTTGTTTGAACAACAAAATGTGATTATTCATACACATTTATTCTGGTCATTTTTCCAATTCCAATGGATGGGGGATTATATGTTATTCTTGAGGGTTTACCCGTGACTTATTAGTGCAAGTTATTACATGAGTTTGACTTGTTACAATGGGTTGGAGCTTCTAGTCACTATTTCAAGACAAACTTCATGCATGTGTTGAGAAACCCTCTAATGTTGACTTTTTAGGAATTGACTGAGGATCAAACCACCTAAAGCAAAATAGTCTCTTCTACATTAATTTAGAATTCTCTTAGGGTTTCTATTTTGGGTCTTGTAATACTCTAGGAAAATTCATATCCATTTTCAGTCTATAAGAGATGGAAAATTGATTGAGATAGAAATTAACGACTTTCGAATCCTCCCATTATTAATTATTACACATCCATACTCCATCTTTTGAGTCCTTTTGTGTCAAATTATTGACTGAAATTGTGATCGAGTGTTGGAATCTACCCCATGGTGTTCATGTGAGTGTTTCCCTAAGAGTTGTGAAAGTAAAGAACATAATAAGTGATCATTCATCCCCTTTTTATGGTGTCAATCTAATATTCTCAAACTTTGTATTTTCAACTTTGAAATAAAGGAAAAACTCCTTTGGTGGCCAAGTCTTTTTTATCTATGAATTTAATGTTTCTCTATGGAATTGTCTAAATTGATGATCTCGGAGTAAAAGTTTCCTCATAAATTATGTTCTCTTATTATTCCATTTCCATTGGATTAAATCTATAAGTATGAAAAATAAGTAAAATTAATAAGATTATCCTCTAATTGTATGGGTTTTACTTTTATATAAGCAATTTTTTGTCACATATCTAAAGTGTAGTTTTAAATATTTATAGGGGAAATGTGTTAGTATATTTAGACACTTAGGAGTTAATTAAAATCAACTTGATCTATTTTCCTTAGGTAAAGTGTGTGTTTCCTTAGTATGCATTAGTATGCATTTGTAGTGTTTCCTTAGTATGCATTAGTATTGCTTAAAGCATGAAGGAATCTGTCACTTCACATAAAATCAAATACAACTACCCACCCAACTGTAACACCCCGGGTTTTGAACCCCCATTTTAAATAATGTATTGTTACATTGTTGAGAGGCCACAATGCCCAAACAATTATTAAAAGGCCAGCATGCCCAAGACATGTAATGTTTTTCTATCATTACTAATAATAAATACATCATTGGTTGTTAGACGGACATGGACTAGAGTTATAGGGGGCTATGATTCCACGAGAGAGGGGGATTGAGGGACTAAGTGTTTATTCCTATGTTAATTACCCTTTTTTCCTAAGGGAGAGGATCGGTTACGGGAGCTTCTTGGGGAAGGCCAGAAGGTTCTTGATTTCCCCATGTAGTTACTTAAACCTACCTCTGGTCTAATGGGGGGGTTTTGACTGATGGCTTGTTCGTTGATTTCCTGTATGATTCACTCATTTCCCTCATGCACTCCCATACATGAATTTACCCATCCATTGATCCATCATCATCCATGTCTTGGCTCGGGAAAGGCAGTCGAACTTCTAAAGAATTAGCCACAAATAGTTGGTTGTAATGGTCATTGAAATATCCCTTATCCGGCTTATCAAGATATTCGCTACGGTTCTAATGCTCTAGCGTGCAGATCTGATACACTAGGGAATTCTGGATGCGTTTTAGCCGTGTTTGAGATGTTCTTTCGTTATTGTGGTTGCATGTTGGTTATTGCAGGTGCATGTGGGTTATTACATGTGCATGTTGCATATTTAATGTTTAACAATAATAAAAGGGTGCATGCAAGAGTATAGAATGTCAACTGCTCAATATCATGAATAATAACAGTTCAAGCATGGAAATACAATAGCCTACTGGAAAAATAGAATCTAGACGTCAATCAGATCTCTTGGATCTATACTGGAAAACAATCAAATAAAAAAAATACCCGTGATCATAAGAAGATAGCAGATCTGATGCATGCATGGATAAATCGGCAAAAATGTGCGATTCCGGCAAAATACGGTAACCGCTACCAGCTGGAAAACTCGACCTGAAGAACCCACCGTCAGAATGTGCTCGAAATTACTCCAATAGGTGCGCCCTGGTCTCTATACTAGGATGGATGTCTTCCGAAACTCGGATCGGACCTCTACGGCACTGGATCTAGACCCCTGGGGGGTTTGCGCCCCTCCTGGGACACTGAATGCACCCCAAAAGATTCCATCGTCGAAATCTGTTTCTATATGGCTCGAAACGATCATCTCATCAAATGACGAAATGGGTCGAAAGGTTTTGTCTGGATCTTCCCTGGAACCCCTGCATGCAACGCCAAATGTCTGTCCGGAGTGATTGCGCCCTGAATAGCTGGATGAATCGATCTGCAAGATTCCACCATTGGAATCTGATGATAGATGGCTCAATGGAAGCTCCCTGGCTGGATCTTTACTGGTTCGGAATGAATCTGCAATCGGGACACGGGTCTATTGCAGATCTCTGAATCCTCAAAATACCTTGGGCCCTCCTTGACTGAGTTGTGCCCTCCACAATGAATACTCCTGAAATGAATGGTGAAATACCTGGATGGTATCTCCGATGGTATAGGGTGTGTCTCTCAACACCGAAACCAATCAATGGTGGTGGTTTCCTCTAGAAATCCACAAAACAGTAAGGTTAGCTCTCCTCCTCCTCTCGGAACTCTCAACATCAAATCATAACAATGCATAATGAGGAATTAGGTCAAATTCCTCCCTTTATATCTTTCCCAATCTAATTCTTTGTTGACCTCACTTAACCTAGGCGCCTTTCCTCCTAAAGTGATTTATTTTTCAATTAATTCCCCCCTTAACACCTTTTCATTCTAATTCTTCGTTGACTTAGGCTTAAGTGACTTTTCATAAGTATTTTGGCTTAATTCATCGTTTAGCCGTTAATTCCTCCTTATTTCTCCATCTTGTTCCTTGTTTGTGCCTGACTATAGTCTATGGGAACATATAGATTACTAAGTCACTCCATGCTGGCCTATTCTTGGGGACGGGACATCACAGTCCTCCCTTCCCGAGATTGCTTGTCCTCAAGCAACATCAATCCTGGGTGCTACAGAATATGCTCTCCCTCCCATGTGGCATCCTCCACTGGAAGACCCCTCCATCTAACCAAGCACTCTCTGATGATCCTGCTCCTTAATCTATGCTCTCTCTGCTCTAATACCTCCTCTGGAACTAGTTCCAACTGACCCTCCTCATCCAAGGGTGGCAACTCCTGTGAAATGCTAACCTGTTGTCCCACCGCCTTTTTAAGGCAAGAGACGTGAAAGACGTTATGAATCTTGCTACCTTCTGGTATATCTAGCTCATATGCCACCTCGCCTATCCTCCTGATGAATCTGTATGGCCCATAGAACTTTGGATTCAGTTTCTCTGCTCCGCTCCTCTTCAAGGAAGATTGTCGGTATGGCTGTAACCGCAGGAAAACCAAATCTCCTACCTCAAAACTACACTCAACTATGTGTCGATCTGCATATATATTCTGTTGATTCTGAGTTGACTGCAAGTTCTCCTTTGTTGATCGCAGGATCCTTTGACTCTCCTCCACCCAATCCTTGGCCCCTGGGACCCTGCTATCCCCAAACACAGTATCTATAAAGGAGGGTGCATCGTATCCATACAATGCCCTGAATGATGACATCCTGATAGACATATAGTAAGTTGTGTTGTAGCAATACTCACCCATATGTAACCATCTGACCCAAGTGCGTTTATGTCCCCCCACATAGTTCCTCAGATACCCTTCCACCCATTTGTTGAAGATCTTTGTCTTCCCATCTGTCTTTGGATGGTATTTGGTACTCGTGGCTAGCTTTGTGCCTGTCAATCTGAAAAGCTCCTACCAAAATGCGCTGATGAAGTGCCCATTCCTATCACTGACTATCTGCCTGGGTAACCCGTGCAACCAGAATACCTCCCTGAAGAACAACTCTGCTACCTGTATGGCCTTATAGTCTGTGGGTATGGCAAAGAAATGTGTGAACTTGGTCAGTCTGTCGACCACTACAAATATACAGTCCCTTCCCTGCACTCTAGGGAGGCCTGTAATGAAATCCATGGAAATGCTCTCCCATTTCTTCTCTGGAATGGGTAGAGGTTGTAATAACCCTGCGGGATGTGTCTGCTCGGACTTGTTCTGCTAAAAAGTCATGCACTCTCGTATCTGTTTCAATATGTTATCCTTGAGACCCTTCCATGAGAATCTCTCCCTAATCTGCCTATAAGTTTTGAAGTATCCCTGATGCCCTGTTGTTGGTGAATCATGACACACCTTTAGAATATTGCCTTTCAGGGTGGATTCTGGAACTAAGTAGATCTGGTTCTTGTAGAAAATGACATCATCAATAACCCAATATCTATGATCAATCACTTGCCCATCCATCACCTCACAAGAAAATTTGTTTTTGGAGTATTCCACCAACAAATGAGCTTTCCAATCTGTACAAATATCCATCATCGAACATCCTACTGGTCTCCTGGACAATGCATCCGCCACAACATTCCTTTTTCCCTTGACATACTAAATATCAAAGTTGAATGCTTGGATCTTTGAGACCCACTTATGTTGCCTCTCACTGAGGTCTTTATGGTCAAGGAAATACTTAAGACTATTATGATCAATCTTCACTACAAACCTGTTGCCAACCAGATACTACCTGAATTTGGTTAAAGCATGCATGATCGCTAGCATCTCCTTGTCGTAAATAGGATAGATTCTCTCTGACTCGTCAAGCTTCCTACTCTCAAACACAATGGGGTGGCCCCCCTGAATCAATATTGCTCTAATACCCACCCCTGATGCGTCGCATTCTAAGATGAATGGCTGAGAAAAGTCTGGGAGGGCTAGAACAAGGCATGTGCTCATAACCTCCTTCATTTTGTTGAATGTCTGTTGTGAATCCTCTGTCCAATGAAAAGCACCCTTCTTTGTCAAGTCTGTAAGTGGTGCCCCCAACTGTGAAAAACCCTTGAAAAACCGCCTGTAGTAACTGCATAACCCAAATATTTATCTCAGCTCCGTGAGATTCTTGGGCATTGGCCAATCCACAATGGCTCTGATCTTTTCCTGGTGAACCTGTACTCCTTTCCCACTGATGATATGCCCTAAGTACAGTAGTTTCCTCATGCCAAATTTACATTTGGATTCCTTGGCATATAAAGACTGGGTCTTCATAATATCCAAGACCTTCCCCAAATGTGCTAAATGCTCATCCCATGTCTTGCTGTAGATAAATATATCGTCGAAGAATACCAGAAGGTACTTCCTCAACTGTCCTCTAAAGATATGGTTCATGCAAGACTGGAAAGTGGCTGGTGCGTTGGTCAGTCCAAACGGCATGACCAAGAACTCAAAATTTCCGAAATGGCATCGGAATGTTGTCTTCTCAATATCCTATTCCCTGATGCTGATCTGATGGTATCCTGAACGTAGATCAATCTTACTGAAGAAGACTGCCCCATGTAACTCATCCATCAGTTCATCTATGCGTGGAATGGAGTAATGATTCTTGATCGTTTTCTTGTTGAGCGCTCTGTAATCAATGCACATCCGTAATGTGCCATCCTTCTTCAGTACCAGTACTATTGAAGATGCAAAAGGACTCCTGCTGGGCCTGATATGCCCCATGGCGAGAAATTCTTTGATTGCTTTCTCAATTTCGTCCTTAAATTTATTGGGGTGTCTATAGGGTGTTGTAATCACCGGTGTGGTCCCTGCCTCTAACTCAATCATGTGCTCAAAACCTCTTTCTGGTGGTCTCCCTGGTGGTATCAGCCCAAATAATGGCTCATAATGTCCCAGAATCTCTTTGATCTATGGATGGTACTGCTCCCTACCCTCTAAGTCTTTTCGCATGGTGATCCAATACTCTGTTGCATAAGCCACATCACCATGATGAAAAATCCGCTCCATCCTCTTTGCCAATACTGCCCGAGGTGCCCCTGTAGACATGCCTCTCAGCACAACTCTCAATCCACTGGCATCTCTGAAGCTCATGGTCAACGTCTGATAGTTGAACCCAATATCCCCCAATGAATATAACCAATGTACCCCCAGTACGACATCTGTATTTCATAGGTCAACTACATAAAATGTGTCAGTCAGGGTGTAGTTGCCAAGTTTGACCTCTAGGTCAGGGATCATGTCCAAGCATGTCATCGTGTATCCATCAGCCACTGCCACATGGAATACCTCAAACTCCTCTGTGCGTAACCCCCTCCTGGCTACCAAGGATGCATCTATGAAGTTGTGGGTGGCCCCACCATCAACTAAAGTTGTCATGTGTTTCCCTTGTACAAGGCCATTGAGTCTGAGAGTGTTGTATCTGGGTATTCCTGAAAGGGTGGCTATGGTTCCCCCTTTCACCTCTCTACGAGGTTTGGCCTCCTCCTGGGGCTTGGCCTTGGCCGGTATCTGATTTTTCTTCGACTGTTGTTCTGGCTCATGTGTGGTCTCAGTCTCTGAATCACTATTTGTTGGTGCCTGAATATCCTCATCCTCCTCCTCACTGTCGGATTCCACTTCAATATAGTGGATCTATCCCTTCCCCATGCATCTATGTCCGGGGACCCAAGGATCTCTGCAGAAGAAGCAAATCTTCTTCCTCATCAACTCATGTCATGTATCATCATCCAACTTGGGCTTGCCCTTCCATTCCCTTGGAAGATTCTTCGGATCCTTGTCTCTCTGTGGTACAAAGGGTTTAGTGAAAGGTTTAGTTTTTGGCACCGAATCTGCCAAATCTCTAGTGCGTCGGATGACATCCTGCAAGGAATGAGGTCGGTATTCCTTCACCCAAACTCTCAGGGGTTCTGTGAGCCCTTCGGTGAATAGCATGACCAATCGCAGCTCAGATATGTCTATCACTACCACTGCTACTCTCTGAAACTTTGAGATGAATGCCTCTGTTGTGCCAGTTTGTCTCAACTGGGCTAAATATATGAAGTGGATCTCTGGATCCCTCCTATCAAATCTATCCATGAGTCTCTCTGTGAACTCTCTGTAGGAGGTGATGTGATTGTGACCCAATGTCACCAATCCATGATACCACCACACGTGTGCCTCACCCTCCAAGTGTAGGGTGGCGAAATTGATGGCCTTTGCCTCGATCATTTGGTTGAGCTTGTAGTAGGTATCTAGTTTCTGTACCCAAGCTCTGGCAGTGCATCTGGATGATCCGTCAAAAGAAGGTATGGTGAGTTTACCAACTTTTTGGATGAAGTCAATGTTATGCCCCTGTTGTTGTTGCCCTCCCCTATGTGGTTCTCTAGGACGGTTCCTGAGTTTGAGTCCACAATACTTGACTAAGGTCATGTCCTGATGAAATTCATGGCCCAAGGCCACATACTCTCTCCGATACTCTGCAATGTCCTCTGCATGTGTGGGCAGTCTCTGTGCTATCGGTATCTAGGCTGCTACCGGGGTTTCCCTCTGGAAATTGGGAAACAACAGACGTGGAATCCTACTCGCAGAGGTATACGTGTGAGTGGGTGACTGGGGTCTACTGCCTGCCCCTTATTTCCCATGCACTGCATGTGGGCCTTGTGTGCCCGGAATGTATACCATAGCCAGTCTATCCGCTACCTGAGCCAAAGACTGAGACATGGTCCGCTGGCTAGCTAGCATGTCACTGATAATCTGCATGAAGGCTACGTCTGGATCCACGGGGGCCTTACCACTGCCCTCTGGTCATTCTTACCTGTCACCTAGCCTCTTCTCAGCCTCACGCTCAGCCTCGCGCTCTACTCGTCGCTCTACTTATCTAAGTGCCTCTTCCTCTTCCTTTGAACTAGGAGGGAAGGGAGGAAAGTTGGGCATGTCCCTTCTTTCCCTGCGCCTATTGTACGTGACATATTCGTCACCTTCTTGCTCACGGCCATCTGGTTCTTCTGTTGGATTCATGATCTTTAGTCATAGGCTAGCGGGACTAAAGATCTAATACCACTAAAATATCCCTGATCTGGCTGATCAAGATATTCGCTACGGTTCTAATGCTCTGGCATGCAGATCTGATACACTGGGGGTTTCTAGATGCGTTTTAGCCGTGTGTTTGAGATGTTCTTAGGTTATTGTGGTTGCATGTTGGTTATTGCAGGTGCATGTGGGTTATTACATGTGCATGTTGCATATTTAATGTTTAACAATCATAAAAGGGTGCATGCAAGAGTATAGAATGTCAACTGCTCAATATCATGAATAATAACGGTTCAAGCATGGAAATACAATATCCTACTGGAAAAATAGAATCTAGACGTCAGTCAGATATCCTGGATATGTACTAGAATACAATCAAATAACAAAAATACACGTGATCATAAGAAGATAGCAGATCTGATGCATGCATGGATAGATCGACAAAAATGTGTGATTCCGGCGAACTATGGTAACCGCTACCAGCTGGAAAACTCGACCTAAAGAATCCACCATAAGAATGTGCTCGAAACTACTCCAATAAGTGTGCCTTGGTCTCTATACTGGGATGGATGTTTGCCGGAACTCAGATCGGACCTCTACGGCACTGGATCTGGACCCCTGGGGGGTTTTCACCCCTCCTGAGACACTAAATGCGCCCCAAAATATTCCACCGTCAGAATCTACTTCTATATGGCTCAAAACGATCGTCTCGTCAAATGATGAAATGGGTCGTAAGGGTTTGTCTGGATCTACCCTGGAACACCTGCATGCAACGCCAAATGTCTGTCTGGAGTGACTACGCCCTGAATAGCTGGATGAATCGATCTGCAAGATTCCACTGTCAGAATTTGATGATAGATGGCTCAATGGAAGCGCCTTGGCTGGATCTCTATTGGGTCAGAACGAATCTGCAATCGGGACACAGGTCTATTGCAGATCTCTGAATCCTCAAAATACCTTGTGCCCTCCTTGACTGAGCTGCACCCTCCACAATGAATACTCCTGAAATGAACAGTGAAATACCTGGATGGTATCTCCGATGGGCTAGGTTGTGTCTCTCAACACCGAACCCGATCAATGGTGGTGGTTTCCTCCAGAAATCCACAAAACAGTAAGGTCGGCTCTCCTCCTCCCCTCGGAACTCTCAACATCAAATCATAACAATGCATAATGAGGAATTAGGTCAAATTCCTCCCTTTATATCTTTCCCGGTCTAATTCTCCGTTGACCTCACTTAACCTAGGTGCCTTTCCTCCTAAATTGATTTATTTGTCAATTAATTCCCCCCTTAACACCTTTTCATTCTAATTCTTCGTTGACTTAGGCTTAAGTGACTTTTCCTAAGTATTTTGTCTTAATTCATCGTTTAGCCGTTAATTACTCCTTATTTCTCCATCTTGTTCCCTGTTTGTGACTGACTATAGTCTATGGGAACATATAGAATACTAAGTCACTCCCTGCTGGCCTACTCTTGGGGACGGGACATCACAGTCATTGGTGTGATCTAGCCGTGCCCTAAGGCCGCATGTCTGAGATGTGTTGGCCTATGACCAGTGTTTCTCACGGTTGCGATCCTTGAGAGTTCTAGCATCGAGATTCTAGACCAGTTGTGTTGGAGCCCAAATAAGGAGAAGGACTGCCTGAGGGACTGTGTGGCAGAGAAGGGTGGAGGTTCGTTCTCTCGGGTTTTGCAAGCTGGGTAGAAGAGAGATGGGTACTTGGATTGTTTTGAGAGCTGGAAACCCTCTGAGAGCTTGGGTGTTGACTGGTTTGGGAAGACAAGTACACTCTAGAACCGTCCTTTTGGATTCATAGCCCTAGCTCGGGAGTGACACTGTTGTTGATATTTGGAGCAGTGGTGTCTACGGTTGGGTGGAATGTCCTAGGTCTATATCCAGTTGGTGTATCTTTAATAAACATAAGTGATCTATGTTATGGTATCATTTGCATGTATATGAATGTATTCTGTTGTATATTTAATTATCGTTTAATTGAATCTTTAGACTATGCATGCTTGTTGCTTACTGTTGTGCATGTTGTTAAAGTCTTTTCTTTTATGCATCCTTAAATAATGAAAAAGGTATAGATAAGAGAAAGAAGTCCAAGGGCAGGATTAAAGGTAGTGTACCCTGGCCTGTGGGTGGATGGGTATGTTACATTTTGGTATCATAGCTTCTGGTTGAAACACCGAGCCGATATGGGTCGGGTCTGTTGGTCAAAGTCTCGAGGTCGAGATCGAATTCTGACTATGGAGTTGAAAATATCAGGAGGAATGGCATTGCAATTATGCAAGATATAGATCGTTAGAGATCAATGGTAAGGGGTTTGAAGGATCATGACAGTCCCCCTTCGAATCTAGGAGCGATCATCGTTGTAGGATCGAGAGAGAACTAAGATTGTTGGATCGGAGGACAGGCAAACATGGGTCATCCGATGAAAAGGAAGTAGGTGAGAGCACTCTGGGAAAGAGAGATCATGAGAAGTTGAGAATTGATATTTCCGGACCCTGGAGATCCAAAGTGAATCTCAGTCATCCGATCCAGGAGGACACGCGGAAAAAATCTGTGGACTTCCGGGCAAAGAGAAGGTTGAGAGTTGAATTCTCTAAAGTATGAAGACCCGAAAGGATCTCGGTCGTCGATCTGTCAAGAGTGATGTGTCACCAGATCCAGAGCTTCGGATAAAATCTAGTGGGGCCAGACAAGTTTTGAAATTTGAGATTTCCGAAGTCCGAAGACTCAAAGTAAGACTCAACTGTCAGATTAAAGAGGACATGTGATGCAGATCCGTGGACTCCAGGTGAATACCTGAAGTGAATCTTAGTCATCCAATCTAGGAGGACACATGGCAACAGATTGGCCAGTTCAGGAATTCAGATTTTGGGAGAATTGGAAGTGTGCTATTATGGAAACTCTCAAAGTCCCGAAGCCCGAAGAGCCGAAGTGATGGAGCACAATGATGTCACTAGGAGGTGATGTGGACCGCATAATTTTCTGAAGTAATGTGGATTGCAGATGTCACATGGGATGACATGGACACATGGAATGTGTGCCACGTGTCAGTAAGTTTTGAGCATTTGGATTATTGAAAAGTCAGTTAGAACAAGACACGTGTCACCTGCCTGATTCGGCCATATGTCTATTTCTAGTATTTTGCCACGTGGTGACATATCATGTAGTCCGAAGACTGGGCACTTTAGAGGGGAAATATCTAGCAGGTTTCATTGGGTCGAAAACTCTCGAAGGCCTGAAGGTCGGAGTACATATCGACCGTTGATTCTAGAAGACACACGTTGAAGGATCGTCAACTTCAGGTGAAATCACTCTAGGAGAAAGTGCAGGAGGAAAGTTTGAAACTTCTGAAGCCCGAAGAGCCGAATCGATTCACATTCGTTGATTTGTGGGAGGACACCCATCGGAAGATCATGAACTCCTAGTAAAAGCGTTCTGGGAGGAGGAAAGAAAGGAAAGTTGAGACTCCCGAAGCACGGAGTCCCAAAGTGGATCTCGATCATTGATGGTGAAAGAGGACGAGGACCGTTGATCCAGTCCTGGTTGAAAGTTCCAAAGTCCCAAAGCTCCATACAAGCGCTTTTTCAGTTAAGCACAGGGTCATGGTCGTGGTCATATGCAGATTGAGAGCTGAGGGAAGGAGGGATAAGGGCCAAATTGGTTGTCTTCGAGACATAAAAGTGCTAAGGAAGGATTTAGCCACGGTTTCTAGCCGTGGTCACCTGGGAAGGTGGTTTGAAGGAAGTGCCTGTGCAGGATGAGGTTTTGTGTCAACCAAGGATAACATGCACTGCTATTTTCGGAGAATGGGGATATGATCTCCATGAACAAAAAAAAAGAAGAAAGAGACATGTAGCATGGTTTCGCAATTTTGTTTATCATATGCATAATTCTAACAAAATGGTCGCTTGCACATTTTATAGAATTAAGGGGTCTAAAAACTTCAACTCAGGATGCATATTGAGGAAATGGAAGAAGGCGAGGGAGCCTCCAGTCATGACAAGGAGGTTGAAGCCTAGAATACCATAGTTGGGTTTGAGTTTGATGGCACCTAAAAATTTCCTCATAAATTATGTTCTCTTATTATTCCTTTCCCATTGGATTAAATCTATAAGTATGAAAAATAAGTAAAATTAATAAGATTATCCTCTAATTGTATGGTTTTTACTTCTAGAAATGCAATTTTTTGTCACATATCTAAAGTGTAGTTTTAAATGCCTATAGGGGAAATGTGTTAGTATATTTAGACACTTAGGAGTTAATTAAAATAAACTTGATCTATTGTCCTTAGGTAAAGTGTGTGCTTCCTTAGTATGCATTAGTATGCATTTGTCGTGTTTCCTTAGTATGCATTGGTATTGCTTAAAGAATGAAGGAATCTGTCAGTTCACGTAAAATCAAATACAACTACCCACCCAACCTATCCTACAAGGTTAGGACTTCCAAGACACATAATCAACGCTCAAGTCTAGGATTCATTTGATTGATCTTGACTATTTAAGGTCTCAAGACCGACGATTGTTTTGAGGAACAAGGAAGTGTCTAATTACCATAATTTCAATTCATTCCACAATTTAAGTATAAATTATAGTGTTCTTAACTACCATTCTGCAAACAGAGAAGATCTGGTAACATGGTTACTTCATCATAACATCATTGCATATTAATTACATAATTTATCACCTTACTCATTTAAGGATAGGAATAAATTCTAGAAACATCAAGACAATAACCTTAAACGGTAAAACATAATCCTTTTAATCGACAATATCCCATTTATGACAGTTTTAAATCACTTAGATATTGTGAAGAAATAACATGTAATTGGGAGTGAGTCTGTTCTAAGAAAGAGTTTAAGTTTTGTAAGAAATATGAAGCTTCTCCTCAGGTACCATGGTGCCACGATTCCAGATTCAACTCTCGAAGTGCGTGGATAAGCTCCTAAAAATCCCAAGTTAAGAAGAAACAATCCTTGGTATGCGCAAAGATCCTCTCAAGTCAGGCAAAGGTATCTAACCTTTAGAAATACAAATATCATAAGACACAGTGCGAACAAACACAGGGGAGGCACAAAATACAAACTCAACAATTAGAATATAAATCTTATGAGGGATGCGCTAAGAGCATTGGAGTTCAAATCAAGGAAAATATCAAGAGGGACAAAATGTACAGGGTTCAACAAGGAACAAGAGGTTGAATTTCCTTCGAAGGGAACCAGTGGACAAGATTTTATCATGAGGAAATCAGAATCCCCATGATCGTTCGATCAGAATAAACATGTGCACTTGTTAAAATCATTAAGACCTTCGGGCTTTTCCATTTCGGTAGATTCGACTCACTTATTTTAAGATATTCCTGAAGCCTAAACTCATGAGATGATATACACCGTATATCAGTGAAAGAATACTAGTCATTGGATCCTGAAGGGTTCGTATAATTAGCTTAAAAGGTTCCCGGTGTTAAGGTTAAGGGACTCCGGGAGTCCCAGAATTTGGAGTACAACAATATCGTCGAATGTTGGGTACACGTGTATGTAGATATGAGTATTCATATTTCGGTTGTTCGGGAGGTGTGTTAAATTTGTGAAGGTGGAAAAGGTCACGAACTCCCAAAGTCTGAAGTTAATCCTTACCATTGCCAACGGATAATTAAGAGTCATCATATCTGAGGGTTTGGCCTTTGTTAGTTTAGAGGAAAAATAGAGTTGCAAAGATAAATCTACTGAAGTCCGGAGCCCCAAAGTATTGAAGTGTCAAAGCCCCTTCTCAGAGCTCTTCTCTGCTGACATGTCAAATGCCACCTGTCAATGGATTCCACGTGACATGTGGCACTCATTTCGGGTACCTTGGGTTACGTCATCTGTGATATTTCACATGACATGTTTCACTCTCATTTTGTGACACATCATCGAATTGGCAACATGGATGCCAAGTCACTCTAGGATTTGAACCCAAAGTAAACCCAGTTCTTTGAAGTTTTGGATCTCTGAAATCATTTTAGTCGTAGATGGGAGAAAGGTAAAGGGATTGTTGATCTCCAAGTTAAAAAGGATTCGATTATCTAGTTAAGTTAAGAGGTAAAGGTTAAAGGTTACAATGACCCTAAATTTCCTAACTTTCAGAGCGAAGGAGATCCGTAGATTTGGCGAATAACAAGGATCGTTTGATATTCAAGTATGATTCCTTTGAAGGGTCGGAAATTCGGTGCTCCAGATGAAATAGGTTGTTGAGTAAAAAGAGATCCCCTGAGTTCCAAAACATGGACTGGACTACAACCGTTAACTAAGGTAAAGTGTAAACCATCAAATCTATGAGATCTACACTAGTTCGGTTACACGGATGGGATAGTTTCAAGTTGTACATGTGGAAAAACCTGAATTCCAGATGTTTTGTAGTGGATCTCTACCGTAGAACTCGTAAGAGGAAAATCAACGTCAACTGATAGATTTGATGCCAAATTTTATGAAGGAAGGTGGTAGGGTATGGTAACCTACAACTCTCAGTCAACTTAGCTATGATCGAATTTAGTTTGTTAGCAATTCAGAAAAAAGGAGTGTTGAGTTGAAGAAACCACTTGAACATTGGAGTTCCATAGCCCTGAATAGCGCCCCTTGGGACTAGAAATAGGTTTTGGCTCCTGGTCACATGCATATCTTGGTTTAGGAAAAATGGATAACAACTGCATTGGAATTAAAAAAAAATCCAAAAACCCATGAATGGGTATCCCATGAATATCGAAGTAAATGGATTTAAGTAACAAATTTTTTATAGAACTCCACACCCCTAGAAACTTGGGGTAAAACCAAAATCTAATCTGAGAAAAACAATAACCCAGGGTTTAACAAATTTCACGAAAAATACATCATTCAACAGAAATGAATTATCATAGGCTTAAAAGTAGTAGGGAACAATTTCGGATCTAGAATACAACCACAGAGATCCCATCATAAAATTGGTTTGGTAATTAATTAAAGTTCAACATAGAATCAAAATATAACATCGGAACAATCCTTAGTTTACTAGTGAACTATGCACTATTAAAATTTCCTAAAATAACTCAACTATAACTCTAATAATCATATTCAGGTAAGGATGGAAATATAGCCTTAACATAAGCATTATGAATTATAACAATTAACTATATAATGAGGATCGGGCCGCTCATACAGAGTTATGAAAATGTCTAAAATTTACAATGAGGGTTTAAAATATAACACGATAGCTATTATTTGTTTGTCATCAAACGTAACACTTGACATTTAGACCTTCCAAGGATTCTATAGTAACTCTATCAATCTATTGTATTGATATTCTTATGATATAAATAAATTTATCTTATAAATACTAGAAATCAATGAAACATGTGTGTTGAAGAAGTCCTTCCAGACCTTGCGCCCCTTCCTTTCCTTCACTTTCTAATCACAGAGACTTTGTTGGTACCTCCCATCTAGCGCTGGCGGTAATATTCTTCCCCCTTATCCCCCCGAGCCGCAAAGGGGTGAAGCACACAAAAACTAGAACAAAATAGCTTCTAGGATTTCCTCACAAGGAACCACTCTTTTCACAAGCCTAGAGTCCCAACTCTCACAAGTAAAAACATAGTTAATCTAAAATTCAGTAGCATAACAATGTCTTTCCCCAGGGTTTGATCTGCTTCCCTTCTATGTCCATTTATTTATAGAAATCTACCTCATGGACATATGTCCCTCATGCATAATTCATTAATTTTTAGAAATTCAATTCAATTATTATTGATCCACTACATGTGTCACATTCTCCCCAGGTTGCATAAGTAATTTCTCTTTTATTTTTATTTAAAAGCCACATTTCCTCACATTTCCCCATGTGTTCCTAAATTTCCTTTATGTTGTCTCTTAGTTTCCCCAAATCCCCTTAATTAAAGGTTGTCTCCTAACTAGGTTTTAGATAGGGTTGGATTAAGAGTCTTCTTAGTTAGGCTAGGGTTGGTTGTCTCAAATTATATTCTATGCATAAACCATTCTCTCATGTTGTACTTATTTCTAAATAAGGATTTCGTTTTAGTAATTTCATGCACCCTTGTGTATTTTATCACTTCTTTAGTTTTTTACTTACTATTTCCTAACATTTGATTTCCTTCAAATATTTACTCATGTCACAATTTAATTAGTCCATTTATTTTAAAATTTATGGTCGGATTTAATAATTAATACTCTATTTTTTAATTAATTATTTTAATCCAAAAAGGTCTAATCATTCTAGTGTTTTTTAGGCCACCTATGTTTATTGACTCAGGTTTCAATTTTGCAACCTGCCCTTCAAGATGCATATCGTGCTCCAAGGGTGCCACTCACGTTGACTTATTTTTGGAAGTTTTTCCAACCCCTTGGAGTCAAAACTGTAAATGTGTTGAACCTGCACATAATAGATCTAGCTAGAAAATACTACACACATTTGCAGAGAGAAATTGAGAAAGAAGAAGAAGGAGAGAAAGAATGGAAGAATTCTCATTAACTGTATTCCACACTCAAAGAGTGAATAATTTACAATAGATATAGGATACATGAGTAACTAATGAGCCATAGTAGTGATTTAGAGAAATCTAGGCACTCACTGATAGAAACTGAAGTGAACTGCCACCTAGTCCTAGTTCACTGATCCATGTAATCATCAATTAGCTTAGACACATGTGTGGAAGTGAGAGAGACACATGCAATTGCTAGTGATAAAACTTAGGTTGTCATGCATGAGTGACTTCCACTAGTCTAACTGAATCTGAACTGAAGAGGAACGCCCTATTTTGTAGGGGAATATTCTCTAGAGAGAATATTCTCATATAAGGAAGAGTTATCAACATTGCCAATTGGATGATAAAACTTAGGAAAATAATTATAGGTGAGTGTGTAATATCTCCAACACCCCCCCTAAACACTACTAGGGTGTACATGATGAATGGATCCTGACAACCAAGGACATGTTAGGTACCCATTGTAGAATGCATATAAGAATGAGACACTGAAAAAACGAGGAAAGAGGGAAAAACTCATGGGAAAACTCCCCCTCAAATTACAATGCATAAAAAAAAAAATGAGAAGGAACAAAAAGGAGTTGTTAAGCAACCTTGTCCTTCACTCCAAGAAGACCTCGCAACCATGGAAGTTTGTGTTTGCTGAATATTTTGTTGAAGATGTAGATTTTTGCACGGATCTGATGAAGTAGATGCACCATTGAGATTTCCATACACATTCACTTTCTCTCCTTGTAATGAAGAAGATCCAAATAAAGTTTGGATGAAACTTTGAAAACAATGCGGTCGTTTCCGGAAAAAAAAAACTTTGAAATTTTGTTGATTTTAAAACAATCATAACTTTACTTCTCGAACTCCGTTTTGGACGATGTTTTTTTTGAAATTGGATATTTTTTCGAGAGGAATTCAAATACCAATTTTTTTCTACAAATTGTTCTCCAAAATATCATAATTGAATCTGATGTGCGTGGCTCCCTTTCTGTCTCCTGAGATGCATGCATTGCGCATGAAAAAGTGTCTGCATGTGACCCCTAAGATGCATTCCATATATATTCCACATGAAATTCAGAAAACAAATCTGAAATGGAGTAGACATTATCTTCAATTAATGGAATACAAATTTGTACAAATACTTGTGTAAAAGACTCTTCAGAATAAAATGTTTGATCTTCTGATGGATTCTCTTCTGGCTCTATCTGTTCAACCTCCTGCATGAAATCTTCATAATCTTATTTATTCCCGAATAGAACCTCCAATGTATTCCATAATTCATTTGGAGTTGATTCTTGTGAGTCATCATATACTTGATGAAGAATTTCAAGAGAAATAAACCAGAGGATACATCTTATGGCCATATCTTGTCTATTGAGAAAATCATTTTTCTCATCAGTAGAATCATGCTCTACTTCCATTGCCATAGTTATTTGGTACAAGCCTCTACATCTTAGCAGAATCATAATTTGTGTCTTCCACTCCAAATAGTTATAAGGCATGACAATTATTGTCGGCGAATAATTTCGTACTTTTTGTGTTCTTCAATCTTCAATACCTGCAAAAAATAATTTGGCGTAGCTTTTTCTTAGAAATCTATCAGCTCTGACACCATGTAAATGTGTTGAACCTACACAGAATAGATCTATCTAGAAAATGATACACACATTTGCAAAGAGAAATTGAGAAAGAAGAAGAAGGAGAGAAAGAGTGGAATAATTCTCATTAATCGTATTCCACACTCAAAGAATGAATAATTTACAATAGATATAGGATACATGAGTGACTAATGAGCCATAGTAGTGATCTAGAGCTATCTAGACACTCACTGACAGACACTGGAGTGAACTGCCACCTATTCCTAGTTAATTGATTCATATAATCCTCAGTTAACTAAGACATATGTGTGGAAGTGAGAGAGACACATGCAATTGTTGGTGATAAAACCAGGGTTTCCATGCATGCGTGACTTCCACTAGTATAATTGAGTGTAACTGACTCCGATCTGAAGTGAAACGCCCTATTTTGTAGGGGAATATTCTTTAGAGAGAATATGCTCATATAAGGAAGAGTTCTCAACATTGGATGGTAAAACTTAGGAAAATAATTATAGGTGAGTGTGTAATATCTCCAACAAAAACTCCATTCAGTCGAACTTGTGAGAGACTAAGGGATTCTAAGGAATAATTATTCTTCCTTATTGCATGCCCCTTATAAATATACATGAGTGATTGTCTTAGTCTTCACTCACGACATCATGGACCACCCAACTAGGTAATCATTAACCTATAGTGTTGGCCATGGCAGGGGTGCTAGTAGGATGTGACAGGGATGTTTCTACCCCTCTCCCTCAATATATGGTTTTTTGTGCAATGCCCCTTTACTCCTTATGTGATTCGGATTAGCAAGCATTGTCAAGCTTGCATCCACTGACAAAAACTGTGTCAAATATTCATATATAAATCATACTAAAATCCATCATACATCATATGTGCATAATAATGAAATAATCAAAACATACAATCCACTCCCTCACTCAATCTGGAGTCCAAGGAATCCCTTTGATGCCACTGAAATCCATAACATGTCATGTGCCAACACATATATATACATCAATAAAATAAAGCATCTATAACACCTCAACATCATCATATACAACCCAAAATATGAATGAAATCATAGTTTTCCAATCTGGATCACTTGCAAGCAAGTGTCCTCAAATAATAAGTCAATAATAGTATGCTCAGTAGAGTGGGATGTTACATACACCCCCTCTTGTTTTAAAATTCATCTCAAAGTTTGTACAGTATATGTAAAAGAAAGTAAATAAATATGTATGATATAGATCTATATGTCTAATCTATTAAACAAGTAAGGAAATTGTTGACGCATCTCATATGCTTCCTCCCAGGTAGCCGAGTGTGGACTATAATTGTCCCACTTGACCTTGATATGCTTGATTGTTCGACCTCATAATTGTCGAATGCGATGGTCCAAATTGTGGATTGGCTCTACCATGAGAGCACCCTCGTCTGACACCTACAAGGAACTCATGTCAATAACATAGGAAGGGTCACTAATATAATGTCTCAAAAAAGATATATGAAAAATAGCGTGCACACGCCTCAAAGAATCATGCAAGGCTAGTTGATAAGTCACACGTCCCTTATTTCCCACTACTTCAAAGGGTCCCACAAACCTAGGAGAGAGTTTATCACCCTTTCCAAACTTGATCGAACTCTTCTATAGTTTTACCTACAAGAAGACTTTATCTCCAACTTCATAATTGAAGTCAATGCAATGCGCATCCACATAACTCTTATGTTGATATTTTGCTTCTTTAATCCTATGTATGATTGATTGCATCTGTTCTTCCATTTCTTGAATCACTTATGGTCCTACCAGTACCCTTTCCTCAAGTCAATCCAAACTTAACAGTGTCTGACATGGTTGCCCATAAAGAAACTCAAACGGTGCCATCTCAATTGTACTTTGATAGATGTTGTTGTATGCAAATTATACTAGTGGTAAGAATTATTCCCAACTTTTTTGTTGGTCCATTACATACAAATGCAACATATCCTCCAAAATCTGGTTTATCCTTTTTGTTTTCCCATCTGTCTTTGGGTGATAAGTTGTGCTAAATTTTAATCGTGTTCCCAAAGAATCTTGGAAAATGGTCTAGAACCATCATGTAAACATTGATCCTTGATCAAATATGATTCTTTTTGGCACCCCATGTAATCTCACAATCTCGCTGAAAAATACTCTAGCTATGTCAAGTGCCTGATAAATTGTACTCACTGGAATAAAGTGTGCACTCTTCGGAAGAGTGTCAACTACCACAAAAATCGAATCATTTCTTCTTGTCGTTAGTGGAAATCCAACAATAAATTCCATTGAAATGACTTCCCATTTATATTCAGGAATAGAGTGTGGTTGTAACAATCTCGCTAGATGTCTATGTTGATCCTTCACTTGCTGACATTCTAGACATCTCGCCACGTAACTAACTATGTATTATTTCATTCCCTTATAGAAGAACAAAGGCTTAAGATCTTCATTTATCTTCATGACTCTCGGATGAGCCATGTTTACTGCTCGATGCACTTCACTTAAGATCAAATTTCTTAGTTCATCATTAGGCAGTATGTAAATTAGTTTGTTAAATCTTTATAATCCGTCATCGTCTAGTTAATAACCTTCATACCTCGGTACCATCATGGTATCTTGTCCAATATTATTCTTAACTTCCTTATACCAGTCATCATCAATTTGTAGAGTTAGAATCTTTCTCAAAGGTTCGTATTAAGAGGTAACACTGAAAATATGGATGGCCTCCTACTCAGTGCATCTTCCACTCAATTCATAGTTCCTTTAATGTAAGAAATTTCAAAATCGTATTCGCTAAGCAATTCTAACCAACGCCTTTGTCACGCGTTTAGGCCGCTCTATGTAAAAATATGTTGAAATCCACAATGATTTGTCTTTAATTCGAATTTTCATCCAATCAAATAATGTCTCCATACTCTCAAAGTGTAAACAATAGCTAATAACTTCAAATCACTCAAACGTCTTCCATCAAAACTATCCATAACCCTTCCTTGGATGCTTCCATGCATACCAAGAACTCCTTGTCCATGTAGGGGACTTTTAGTATCAATGTTTTCATCAACAACTCTTTGAGCCCTTGAAATAATTTTGTGCATTTCTCAGTCCACAAGAACTTCTTGTTCTTCTTTTTCAATTTTGTGATTGGTTTTGTTATCTTCGAAATTGACAAATTGTCGATAATATCCTGCTAAACCCATAAAACTATGTACTTTGTGTACGTTTTTCGGTGTTGACCATTTCATAATAGCCTCCACTTTCGTTGGATCCACAACAATACCTTCGCTAGATATGATATGTCCCAAGTAGTGAATCTTAGATTGGTAAAGAGAGCATTTTGATAGCTTCCCGTACAATTTGATTTATGTTAGGAACTAGAGGACCAACCTGAAGTGTGCATCATGCTCTTCCTTAGTCTAAGAATAAATCAATATGTCATCAATAAAACCTTGAACAAACTTGTCCAAGTATTCACGGAACACCCCATTCATCAAATGCATGAATACCCCTGAGGCGTTTGTCAATCTGAATGGAAAAACTATAAACTCATAGTGTTCAAATCTCATCTTAAAATAGGTCTTAGGTATATCTTCTTCCTTAATCTACAATTGGTGATATCCTGATCTCAATTCAATCTGCTAAAATATCGTCTCCCCTTTCATCTGATCAAACAAATCATTTATTCTTGGCAATGGATATTGGTTCTTGATCATCGCTTTGTTCAATTGACGATAATCAATACAAAGTCTCCATGATCCATCCTTCTTCCTCATGAAAATAACCGCTACACACCAAGGTGACACACTTGGATGAATAAGTCCCAAATCCAAAAATTCCTTCAATTGCATTTTCAAATACTGCAATTCAGGCATTGACATCCGGTAAGGAACTCTTGCAATAGGTTCAGTTCCTTATTTCAATTCTATTGTAAATTCCAACTCTCTTTCGAGTGGTAAACTAGATAAATCTTCTGGAAAAATGTCTGCAAAATCTTTCACTGTAGGAAGGTTTTCTAGTCCCCTTGCCTCACCCTTTTCATTCAATGCTAAGATTGCATATAGCCTGCATCCCTTGAGAATACTCTTCTGCAATTGTAGGGAAGAAATGAACCTCAAGGACACTCCCTGGTTTCTTCCTACAATCACTCTACTTTGTCCCAAATTGTTCGTCAAACTTAACAGTTTCATCTTACAGTTAAGTATCGCATCATGCGATTCCAAACAATCCATGCCAATCACTATGTCATAAGATCCTAGTATCATGACATAAATATATACCTCTATTAAAAATTCTCCCAATTTAAGGATACAACCTGTAACCTTTCCTCCAACATTTTGTTTAGCACTTGATGCCATTTCTACATACTTGAACTCATCCTACTCGACAACCTTTACCTTAATTCTCTTTAGCACTGCACTAGAGATGAATCTCTCTATAGAACCAGATCTATCAATACATTGTATTTTTTGTCTACGATCATAACTGATGTCTCTAGAAGAGTGGACTGATGTTCAACCTATAGGTTGTTCACTGATTCATGTATCTCAATCGGACAGTCTCGTTGGTAATGTGGCTCACCACATGTCCAACATCCAGTCTTTGGTCTAGTGCTCATGATTCTCGAAGTAGAAGTTGTTGCTCTAACAGCCTGTGATCCCAGTTTGTTCTGTTGAATAGGCCTAAATAGTTGTTGTGTTCGACATTTTTTCTTCTGTGGTCCTCTATTGAGGAGTCTATCGTTGTCATGTCTTAAACACTAGTCCTCTAGGAATATCTTTATTCCTTGTAGTATGTCTAGATGGTGCTTGATGTTGTTGTGCTCCTAATGATGTTTTCCTGGTCTATCTAGAGGGAGTCATTCCTTGACCCCCACCATTCATCTCTTCATCGTCTATGAGGGCCTTCTGAATTGTGTCATGCAAATTCTGAGGCATTAAGATCCTTACCTTCACACGAAGGTTGGATTTAAGGAAAAACATGGAATTGTTGACCTTCAACTTCTCTCTGTTCAGATGTGGAGCATACCTAAGTAGGTCCATGAATCTGGCCTCATACTCTGGCACTATACGATCACCCTGTCGTAAGGCGTTGAACTCATTAAGTTGACACTTAATGAATTCTTCGAACAAATACCTCTCTCGGAACCATTCCTCGAAATTTTCTCATGACACGTCTTCGACGGCCATGTTTAGTTGAGGTAGGATCATATTCCACCATAGAAGAGCACTCCCCTTCAACTGAAAGACCACCATGTGGAATTTCGTGTTGGAGTTGTAATCACAAAGTGTGAAGCACATCGCCATGTTCTCCAACCATGCCTCAGTGGCTAAGCCGTCTAAGGCACCCCAAAACTTGGGAAACTTCACCTTCTCAAGTTCTCGGTGTATACTACTACTATGATCTAGGGAGCATTGTGAACCCTCATTAGGTACAAATGCTCTATCCTCATATCTATCCAGGAGGTTGATCAACACCTTTGACATCCTTTGGAAGGATCTCATCATACTTACTACATCTCCCATAACAATCTGATCTTGCTCAACATTCTTCTCATCTTCCTAGGGGTTAGACATTTCAGGTATGGATGTTATCGGAGGCGTCACACCCCTTCCTCCAGCACCACATCGTATACTTCCCCTACTTCCTCTAACCATGATTACCTACAAGAGCAATTTCCAGATTTTTATTAGCGATCTAATTCAATCATTTCGTTTAACACAACAGATGGCGTAACAATCCAATGTTGTAGGGTTGAATTGACTCTGATACCATATGTAACATCCCCTCTGTTACGTCATAGAAGTACTTGAGAAACAATATGATTTTTTTTAAAACATTAATAAACATCATTAGAACAGGAGAAACATCATAGTAACATACATTAGAAATACACATTCTACTTCTTTCAATCCATTTGAAAAACTAGATTTAGATACTTCTTAAAGCAAGAAGGAATATGTCACTTCACGTAAAATCAAATACAACTACCCACCCAACCTATCCTGCAAGGTTAGGACTTTCAAGACACATAATCAACGCTCAAGTCTAGGATTCGTCTGATTGATCTTGACCATTTAAGGTCTCAAGACTGGATACTGTTTTGAGGCACAAGAAAGTGTCGAGTTCCCATAACTTCAATTCATTCCACAATTTAAGTATAAATTACATCGTTCTTAACTACCTTTCTGCAAATAGAGAAGATCTAGTAACAAGGTTACTTCATCATAACATCATTGCATACTAATTCAATAATTTATCACCTTACTCATTTAAAGATAGGAAGAAATTCTAGAACCATCAAGACAATAACCTTAAACAGAAAAACAGAATCCTTTTAATCAACAATCTACCATTTACGATAGTTTTTAATCACTTAGATACAGTGAATAAATAACCTGTAACTGGGAGTTAGTCTATTCTAAGAAAGAGATTAAGTTATGTAAGAAGCTTGAAGCTTCTCCTCGGGTACCATGGTGCCACACTTCTAGGGTCAAATCTAGAAGTGCGTGGATAGGTTCCTCAAAATCCCAAGTTCAAAAGAAACATTCCTTGGTATGCACAGAGATCCTCTCAAGTCATGCATAGGTCTCTAAAATTCGTAACTACAAAGATCAAAAGAGACAGTGCGAAAAAACACAGGGGAGGCACAAAATACGCGCTCAACAATTAGAATCTAAATCTCAGGAGGTATGCGCTAAGAGAGTTGGAGTTCAAATCAAGGAAAATATTAAGAGGGACAGAGTGTACAGGGTTCAATGAGGAACCATAGGTTGAATTCCCTTCGAAGGGAACCAATGGAAAGGATTTTATCATGAGGAAATCAGAATCTCCACAACCGTCTGATTAGACTAAAGATGTGCACTTGTCCAAATCCTTAAGACCTTTGGAATTCACCACCTCGGTGGATCCAAGTCACTTGTATTAAGAGAGCCTCGAAGCCCTAAGTCATGAGATGATCTACATCGTAGATCGGTCAAAGAATACTAGTCATTGGATCCCCAATGGTTCATATAATCATCTTAAAAGGTTCAAGGTGTTAAGGTTAAGGGACTCTCGAAGTCCCAAAATCCGGAGTATAACAGTACCATCAAATGTCAGGTACATGTTTTTGTAGATCAGAGTATTCAGATTTCGGTTGCTCGTGAGGTGTGTTGAAGTTTTGAAGGTGGAAAGGGTCTCGAACTCCCAAATTCCAAAGTTAATCCTGATCGCTGCCAACGGATAATCAAGGATTTTTAGATCTGAGGGTTCAACCTTCGTTAGTTCGGAGGAAAACCATAGTTTCAAAGCTAAATCTTCTGAAGCCCTGAAGTACAGAAGTGTCAGAGCCCCTTCTCAGAGCTCTTGTCTGCTAACGTGTCAAATGCCACCTATCAACTGATTTCAAGTCTCACATGGCACTCATTTAGGGTACCTTGGGTTACATCATATGTGTCAATTCATGTGACATGTGTCACTCTCATTTTGTGACACGTCATCGAATTGACAGCATGGTTGCCACATCACTCCAAGAGGTTGTCACTCTAGGAGATTTGAACCCAAAGTAAACCTATTTCTTTGAAGTGTTGGATCTCTGAAATCATTTCTAGCCATAGATTGAAGCAAGGTAAAGGGATCATTGATCTCTGAGTTAAACATGATTTGGTTATCTGGCTAAGTTAAGAGGTAAAGGTTAAGGGTTACGAAGACCCTAAAGTTCTAAAATTCGGGAGTGAAGGAGATCTGTAGATCTGGTGAACAACAAGGATCGTTCAATCTTCAAGTATGAGTCCTTCGGAGGGTTGACAATTCTACACTCCAGAGGAAATGGGTTATTGAGTAAAAATAGATCCCCAGAGTTCTGAACTCTAGTGTGGACTACAACCGTTAACTGAGGTAAAGTGTAAAATGTCATATCTATGAGATCTACAGTGACTCGGTTACTCGGATGGGACGATTTCAAGTTATACAGACGAAAAACCCTGAAGTCCAAATGTTATGTAGTGGATCTCCACCATAGAACTCGTAAGAGGAAAATCACCACCAACTGTTAGATTTGATGCCAAAAGTTACGAAGGAAGGTGGTAGGGTAGGGTAACCTACAATTGTCAGTGAACTCACCTATGACCGAATTTGGTTGGTTATAAATTCAGAAGAAAGGAGTGTTGAGTTGAAGAAACCTCCATAATGTCAGAGTTTCATAGCCCCGAATAGCGCCCCTTATGACTAGCACTAGGTTTTGGCTCCCGGTCAAATGCATATCTTGGTTTAGGAAAAAGGGCTAACACCTGGATTGGAAGTAAGTAAGAAAATTTCTTAAAACCCATGAAAGGGCACCCCACGAATATTGAAGTAAATGGATTTAAGTAACAAAATTTTTACAGAACTCCACACCCCTAGAAACTTCGGGTAAAACCAAAATCTAATCTGAGAAAAAAAATAACCCAGGGTTTAACAAATTTCACGAAAATCCACCATTCGACGGAATTGAATTATTATAGGATTAAAAGAAGTAGGGAACAATTTAGGATCTCAATTTCAACGACAGAGATCCCATCATAAAATTGATTTGGTAATTAATTAAATTTCAATAGAGAATCAAAAAATAACGTCGAAACAATCCTTAGTTTACCAGCGAACTATGTGTCGTTAAAATTTCCTAAACTAACTCAACTATAGCTCTGATCATCATATTCAGGTAGGGATGGAAATACATCCTTAACATAAGTGTTATGAATTATAACAATTAACTATACAATGAGAATCGGGTCGCTCATACAGAGTTCTGAAAATGTCTGAAATTTACATTGAAGGTTTAAAATATAACACGGTAGATATTATTCGTTTCTCATCAAACATAACACTTGAAATTTATACCTTCCAAAGATTCTACAGTGACCCTATCAATCTACAGTACTGATACTCTTTTAATATAAATAAATTCAGCTCATAAATACCATAAATCAATGAAACATGTGTGTTGAAGAAGTCCTTCCATACCTTGTGCTCCTTCCTTTCCTTCGCTTTCTAATCACAGAGAATTCATTAGTACCTTTGAGCCAACGCTAGGGGTAATCTTCTTCTCCCTTATCCCCCTGAGTCGCAAAGGGGCCAAGCACACAAAAAATAGAACACAATAGCTTCCAAGCTTGCCTCGCAAGTAAGAGCTTCCACTCTTTTCACAAGCCTGGAGTCCCAACTGTCATAAGTAAAAACACAGTCGATATAAAATTTGGCATCATAATAGTGTCTTTCCCTAGGGTATGATCCCCTTCCATTCTACATCCATTTCTTTATAGAATTCTCCCTCACAGACATCTATCCCTCATTCATAATTCGTTAATTTTTATAAATTCAGTTCAAGGATTATTGATCCACTACATGTGTCACATTTCCCAGGTTGCACAAGTAATTTCTCTTTTATTTTTATTTAAAAGCCACATTTCCTCACATTTCCCCATGTGTTCCTAAATTTCCTCTTTGTTGTCTCTTAGTTTCCCCAAATCCCCGTAATTAAAGGTTCTCTCCTAACTAGGTTTTAGTTATGGTTGGATTATGAGTCTTCTTAGTTAGGCTAGGGTTGGTTGACTCAAATTCTATTCTATGCACAACCCATTCTCTCAAGTTGTAATTATTTCTAAATAAGGATTTCTTTTTAGTAACTTCATGCACCCTTGTGTATTTTATCACTTCTTTAGGTCTTTACTTACTATTTCCTAACATTTGATTTCCTTCAAATCTTTACTCATGTCACAATTTAATTAGTCCCTTTATTTTAAAATTTATGGTGGGATTTAATAATTAATACTCTATTGTTTAATTTATTATTTTAATCCAGTAAGGTCTAATCATTCCATTGTTTTCGAGGCCACCTATGTTTATTGACTTGGGTTTCAATTGTGCGACATGCCCTTCAAGATGCATCTCGAGCTCCAAGGGTGCCATTCGCGTTGAATTATTTTTGGAAGTTTGTCCAACCCCTTGGAGTCAAAACTCCATTCGTTCGACCTTATGAGAGACTAAGGAATTCTAAGGAATAAGGATTATGCCTTATTGTGTGCCCCTTAGAAATCTGCGTGAGGGATTTTCTTAGTCTTCCCTAACAACATCATGGACCACCCAACTAGGTAATCGTTAACCTTCAGTTCTGGCCACGAAGGGAGTGCTAGTAGGTTGTGACATGGATGTTTCCACCCCTCTCCCTTAATATATGGTTTTCTGTGAAAGGCCCCTTTACTCCTTATGTGAGTCAGATTAGCAAGCATCATCAAGCCTACACCCACTGACAAAAACAATGTCAAAAATCCATATATAAATCATACTAAAATCCATCATACATCATATGTGCATAATAATGAAATACTCAAACCATACAATCTACTTCCTGACTCAATCTGGAGTCCAAGGAAGCCCTTTGATGCCACCAACATCCATAACCTGTCATGTGTCTTGTACACTCAAGATGACTTGTCAAAAGCACATGTCAACACATATATATACATCAATAAAATCAAGAATCTATAACACCTCAACATCATCATATATAACCCAAAATCTGAATGAAATCACAATGTTCCATATCTAAATCACTTGCAAGCAAGTGTCAAATAATAAGTCAATAATAGTATGATCAATAGAGTGGGATGTTACATAATGACTATACCGATCCATGTATTAACAACGGTTTAGTCCATGATCTCTATTTAAAGAGCATGGAGGGTCATTTTCTAAATATTGATTATGAGAAACTAACATGTAATTTTTTTTTCTTTTTGTATTAATATATTTCCTCAAGCGTTCATGTTGGCTAGGCCATGGACCGTTTTTCTTCTCGAGGGTTTAACCACATAAAAAATGGTTTAATGATCATTTATTTGATTGTGTGAGAGGTTTCTTAAGGTGTTTGACCTATGTGGAAATACCTTGTTTTTTCAAACAGAAAGGATGATATAATATTATTACATGTAAATTTGAATTTGTTTTCTTTTATCAAGTGTTTATGGATGGAAATATGTGTAACTTCAAATATTTTAGTAAATACATTTTGTGTCTATGAAGTTTTTGTAGAGTCCACTTGAATATTTTTTACTTCATATCACTAGACATTCTCTCTAAGGAAAGAAATCACAAGCCCAAAATGGATAAAGACAGTGGGAGGTGACATTGCCACTTTCCTCAAATGTTCATTCAATCTTTAGTTGGTACCAAGTTCCCCAATGAAATGAAAATTTGAATAATGGCACTAAAATTATAAATACAATTTGATTTTTCTTGATTACACTAATGATGGGCATGGATTAAGTTAGGATTATAATTTTATAAGACTAGAAATAACAAGGCTATATAGTAGCCATGCTGAAATAGTATGGAAATATAGATGCTACTGTATAATTTAAGTATAATTTAGGGAAACAATATATGCCTAATTTTGTCTAATGATTTAGATACGAGTACAAAAGAACATGTGTTTAAAAGTCCCTTAGATGCTAAAGTACAGATTTCATGTGGAACACTGCCTCACCATAACCAAAGTGTCTTTATGCGTACATTTAGTTTTGAGATGAGATGTGTATTTCAGGTCCTGGTCAAAATCAAACAATTTTTGACAAGCAAGCATTTTTAAGTAAAAGTAAACATTGATTGGACTGTGAAGTAGTTATTTTTGTGTGAAACGACAATTAGCTTCGATTCTCATAGTTGATGAAAGCATCTTTCTGGATCAAACCCAAACTTACAACGACCTAGAGGAATCAATCGGTTGGACTGTGGAGAAATAATTGTTGTTGTAAATAGATTCTCAGACAAGACGATATATACGCATATGCAAACTAATCCATTCCTCATGCCATCAGTTGCCAAAATAAGCCCCCTCCTCTTGTTCTTCCACTGTAAGGAGAAGTGTAAATGTTTTCATAGACCTTTAAAAAAGCTTGTCACTTTGAGTCATGCTATATCATGGGTTTTTGTATGATTTTTTGAATTCAAAAATAGTATCGGTTTATTCAGTATTCTGCTTGCATCTTCTAAATGGGTTTGCATCCAAAAAAGAAATTTGTGCCTCTTCATCTGACCCAGCTCGCATGTTGAATTGATATCAATACAGTGCATTTAGAGCATTATAATGGAAAAAGATATATTAGATACCAAATCCCTGATTGTATATTAAAACCATCTAGATTCCCAATTCCATAGCCTAAATCAATCAATACCAAAATTGTATGAACTGAACCCTAGACTGATCAGGATTTAATCAGGTGTGAAATTTAACTTACTAAAATCTTTGTTATTCAATAGTCATTCATGGGTTGTAAATGAATTATACCATGCATCTGGGTAGGCATGAACCGTGGCGAAATCGATCAGTCAAAGCTTATTATTTTTTATGAAATTTTTTCCCACCTCGTAGCCCTCTGAGTTCGTCCGATGAACTTTTTCGAGGGTTGAGTTTCCATAAAATCATTCCATGCCAACTTCAACAAGGTGGTTTCTATCAATTGACTTCACGTACTTAGCCATTTCTTTTATCCATTTCTAGAATTGAAAAGAATATTATGAAAAAACCCAATGAAAACATCACGTAGTTTAATAAAACAATCAAGTCAGTGCAAGATTTATATTTTGTTTGACCTTCGAGGTTCGTTGATGAGTTCCCATGCAAATATTGTAGGGTCGTTCATGTAAGCAATTCCATTCATATTGTTCACTCTGGTAACTACTCTTTCCATGAACAAATACAACAATAACTCCAAAGTTAATGCCACTGTTAAAAAATGAATCTCTAATCAATCTTCAAGTGAGAAGCAAAGTGCTTTACAATCTAAGCGAGAACAATAACTCCAAAGTTAATGCCACTGTTAAAAAATGAATCTCTAATCAATCTTCAAGTGAGAAGCAAAGTGCTTTACAATCTAAGCGAGAAATGTTGATTGCTTCATGTATTATGGACTTAAAATTCTTGGTAACTTAGGCTAGATTATTGGAGTCAGAAAGCCCCAATTTTTGGAGACACTTCTAGCTGGAATAAGGAACTTCAATCATGGTTCTACTTAGAATTATGAATAGGGAGTTTTGACTATAGTTTCACCTAAAATTAAGATCTACACGTTTAAAGGGTTTGGTGTTCCACCATTTGAAAGTTTTTGGATTTTCACGATTTCAAAAACATCTAAAACCATACCATGAAAAATCATTTCACCAGATTTGAAAATGGAAACTGTGAATAGTTTTACCGGGGTAAAACCAAGACCTAAAGTTTTTTTGGGTTGTTTAATGAACACAGAACCTGAAATTTTTTGGTTTTCTAATCGACCAATGACTCAAAGGAATTATTTATATATGATCCCTTCAAAATTTTACTAAACATATAGACGTATAAATTCCCTCAATGCTTGACCTTGAAAGGGTTAATCCATAACTACCTTGGTGTGGCTTCTGTTCACAGTGGGATTAGTGTGAAATCGTCATCAGAGTTGATATTTAACCCTGCCTCTCATCCCCATTGAACGTATTGTTCCCTTCCTCCATAATCCTTGTAGTTGTTTACCAAGCTCAGTATGATTTTGATGCCATACTTTTTGGCTTTCCAGACCACGAAGTCCAAGGCTTGCAATATGCCAGATAAAAAAGAATGAGAATTAAATTCATTATGCATGTATTGTGTATTGAATGTATCTCATCATACTGAAGACCTTAAGGGCTTGTTCATTGTATACACGAGGAGAAGTTTGGAATGCTCTAGATGTATTTTCGTCGTTGAAATCCCATGTACGAGAAAAAGTCAGACCATGATCTATAGAAAATGACATGGATTTGAAATAAGTTGAGGTGGACGAAAAATAAACCATTATGAGAGAAATACAAAGAAAGTAAGAATGAATACATAATCCGATGCATGGGAACAACCATTCCAAAAACAAAGAAAAGCATTGATAAAAAGCATAAAAAATTCTATCAAATGAGAAAGGCATGAACTAAAATGAAATGAGAAAGGCATAAACTTAAATGAAAACCCAAATTAGATAAATCATCTTGATCATTGTAGATACAACTGCAAAAGATAGACTGCAGCTGAGATTTCATATTTTTTTTGTATTTATGTACAAAGATGGCTTGAGGTGGCAGGCAGTCTAAGAGGCTCATGCTATGAGAGAAGCTTTGCAATGGAGCGAGCACGACATATTGCTTATGACAGTATGGTGAAGCAAACTCTCTTTCACTCCAAATCCCACCGCTATGTTTCTTGGACGCCCAATGCTACTGTGGGCATAGAGAATCCTTTGTCTTTTCTCTACCACAAAGAGTCTTCACAACGTTTTTTGATTTCTTTCTATATTTGTTATTACGTCAATTGAAGATGCTAGCATATTTTTAGTCATCTTTTCAAATCAATGAAAGAGATCTAATGTTCATAACTTTCTAGTATTTTTAAAAGCTTCCGTTAACTTATTTATTTTTCAACATTTACTTAATATGATTAAAAAATTATTACCTAACCATCTAATTGTCACATTCAAATGATTAACAAACTTAATTAAAATTACAAATTTACTTCACCATTAACTTTTTATCATTTTACAATATTAGATTTACATTTATACCACTTTTACTTATAACAACCTCATAATTATAATAAACAAACTTAACTGCTATGCTGATATATATATCTAGTACATTTCTCTAGAGAATATCGTCGTAAATCCCACCGCACAGTCCTTCGACACCCAATGCTACCATCGGCACATAGAATCCTTTGTCTTTTCCCTGCCACACAGTGATGCGATTCTCTGTCTTTTCTATGACACGTAGTGCGCTGATTTCTGCCTATACCTGTCATATATCTCGATTATTGTGATAAGTTAATTTCTCCTAAGAAAGTCGTCGTCCGTCTTGCAATAAGACCCCAATTCTACTATCGGCCAATAACATAACAAATAAATATATTTAAATATTTAAAAAATAATAAAATCTAACACTTAATCTAAAACTATAAAAACAATGTACACATTTTGGTTTAACAGCAAATTAATATTAATAAAATTAATATTAATAGGTGGTCAGTGGACTAACTCATCGTTATATAGCATACTTAGGCAAGATAAGACTAATATGAAAAATAATAAGGACTAACAAATAAGTATATTTAAATATTTAAAAAATAATAAAATCTAACACTTAGTCTAAAACTATAGAAACAATGTACACATTTTGGTCTAACAGCAAATTAATATTAAACTATGAAAAATAATAAGGACTAACTCATCGCTATATAGCGTACTTTGGCAAGTATAATAAGACTAATATGAGAAATAATAAAAACAAGATGTGTCTAGATTCATTATGAAACGTAAACTAACCTTTTTAATAATGGTTTTATTTTATTTGCAAAGTAACATATACTATAAATGGTGGTTTTACTTTAAAGGATTGTTTCAACTCCAATTTATAGAACTTAAGGGATTAGAAGTAAGATAGGGGTAGAAATAACTAGACTTGTATTGTTCCTTAAGAAAACGTTAAGTCGATCCCATGGAACATGATACTATTTAAACCAAGGTTACATTATTGTGGTTATTTTCTTTTTCGATAAAAATATATATATTATCTCTTATAGGCTCATTCAAATTTTTCTAAAATAAATTTTATTTTGTTTTTGTTTAAAAGATAAATTTTAATTTTAATTTATTATTATAAATATTAATATTAATATTCACTAGCACAGTCACATAATTGTGGCTGATGAATGCCAAAAGGCATCTTTAATTTATTAAACCCTAATTTTAATATAAACCATAATTAGTATTTGAAAATAAAATTTGTTATATCAGGTCAACATTTTATTTGTCTTTTGAACCATTATTCCTGCACATAGCGACCTTCTATCTTATTCTTCATTTACCTCTAAACGTTATATTATTGACTACCCGCTTGGCGAGGTCTTCCGAAATGAGTTCCCAACACAATCGATGCTCATATAGTCAGAAATGAGTTCCCTCACGTATGTTGTGGAGTCTGGATTCAACAGGCAGAGTCCTCTCCAACCCACGACTCGGTTGGAAAAGCGTTTTGGGGTTCGAGATGATATGACGAAGAGCGGTAGTCAATAAATATAATGTTTTCCAGACCGGCTTGGCGAGGTCTTCCACGCATTTCATATCTAATTGGTTGTGGTGGTTCAAGTCGTGGAATGTTCATAATGTGGGAGGTAATGCGTGGAGGTCGTGGGATAAAAAACTAATGGTGTTGTAACATAAAAACTGTGGAGTGATATAAACTTGGCATGCATACATATTAATCATTTTTAATCATTTGAACGTGTCAATTATATTCTTAATTATTTGAACGTGTCAATTATATATGCTCACAGTAATTTTTTAAGTATTCTTAGGTAAATGTAAAAAGGTAAACATGTTAACGGATGCCTTCATAAATGCAAGGAAGTTATGAGCAATAAATCTGGCTCATTGATTTTGGAGGATGACTAAGAATATGCTAGCATCTTGAATGCGTAGCCATCAGATTAGGGTTTAAGGTTAAATAAGATTAAAAGATCATTAATTGTGCCCATTGTCAATAGGTATACGCCTTTTGGTGTAACAAGAAATCAAAAGTTTTTATTGAAACTTAGAAAATAATATAGATATAAGGAAATAGGGATTTCTTAATAAGAATTAAAACTGGGACTACATTAAGATATGGTTAGATAAGGATTTTAAGAGTGGTTATGATGGAAGATATAAAGTTTAAGAAGAAAGAGAAAGAGGTTTTTTTTCATTTAAGGTTGAGAAAAAGTGAGTAGTACAACACAATTAACATGTAATGTGAGAAAAAATCAAGTTTTGTGGTATATAAGATGTCTAGCACTAAGTGTTCTTTCCAAAAATTTGGAAACCTACAATATCTAGGTTTTCTTTCAATATCAATGAATAATATGCTAGTAAGAGAAAATATCCCAAATGAATATGGATCTGGAGTTATATAACAATTTCTATTCTATTTGAAAATAGAGTAAGATATCTAATGAAAAGGAGAGCATAAATCTTCAATCTTCATAATAAACCCATGTTCTCAAAGAAATATATTTAATGCAAATCTAATAATAAGGTGAATAGGATAAAATATTGTTGTTTTAATTATGTGATAGTTTACATATACATTGATTAGTAGGTGTATGATTCATGAACCGCAGGTGTATGATTTATGAGTTTCCATCCACCCACAATTAAAGTGAAAGATATGAAAGAGATGGATAGTAAAATATTTAATGATGATAGAATGATTCTATATTTTTGAAAAGATATGTATAAAAATAATGAATATTTTTGAAGGAAAAGTTAGATCTCCACGTGATATATAAGTATATCTTATACATGTTCTCCATTATTTATCTAAGTATATCTTATACATGTTCTCCATAATTTATCCATTATAAATAGATTTTTTTTTATACACTATAATCAATATTAATAAAGATACTAGTTGGTGTAAGAATGTCAATATCCATGAAAAGATAGTAAACATTTTTACATTTCTAAATACATAGAACATTGAAACACAAAAAGCTATTCATGTGATAATAAGGTGAGTACTCTTAACACAAAACCATCTATTTATCGAATTCCAATACAGAAAATATCACATCAATATAATAAATGTGGTAAGATAAGGTTGTCGAAATGGTTGATGTTAGATCAATGATCTTTCCAAACGTGATAAAGTAAAATTTGTTGATTTGTCTTTGACAAATATTTAAATCCATAGTTAGTAATCTTTAATGCTTAAGTTTTAGTTCATGAGAGTTGTCGAAGCCACATAGAGAATACAACTAATTTTGGAGATCCTTAATGTTATAAGATGATGTTATTTAAAAAAATGATAATATTATTAATAAATAAGGATAATACAACCTCAACACACACGTGTTCATCAATATACACTAGTTATCCATCTTAACCTTGAGTTTATTAAGAGATAATAGAGATCAAAACTAAATAAAGACACAATTTTCTTAGTGCTTGATCTAGGTTAGGCACCTTAAAACCAAATTTGGCCCCACTACAAAGGACCATGAAAAAATTATGACTTTGTGCGACAATCAAAGGTGTAATGTTTGTGAAATGGATTCAATATTGGGAAGGACATGAGAGATTCAATTGAGAAAATCATGATTTTCTAGGAAGGAAGCTTATCCATTAGTGTGAAATACAATCATGAAATGATCAAGGATTGTGCCAATAGATAACACAATGAGAGTATTCTCTAGGGAAGGTAACCCTGACCCATGGAATAATATCCTAATTTATTATATATCAAACAAAAATATGTCTAGGGATGGATGAGACACCCCATATCTCTTATATTATATCAAACATCTCCATGAAATTCAAAGAATGATGCCCAAAAGTGAATTGCATAGTAGCATGAGATGTATGAATCTAGTTATCTTAATTCCTAGACAAAGCTCATGTTAAGTATAAAACCCCTTATTAATCCCCAGATATTGAATTATTACATTTTTAGTGTTATATTAGTAGTTCGACTAGAACCCTTCATTGTGCACGGTCATTATAATTGTACCACTTGTCTCCTATATATACACTAAGGAGACCTAGTCTTAGGATCATCTTATCTCATATTTTACATTGAATATATTGTAAAAAGAGGTTTCCCCTTCAAATTGAACTATTATTCATTGACTTTTTATCAATCTCAAGACATTGTTTCATAACATTTGGTTTCAGAGAATCAATCCTAGCATTTTTGTTCTTCAAGTGAGCCATCTTGGAAATTTCACTATAACTTTTTTTATGGGATGTTTCACAAAACACAATTTTTAGGATACTATCTAAATATGTTGAAGAATAGGTGGTAATAATTTTAGGTTCAGATTCATTACAGTTTCAGAGATATATACCTTGGAAGTTAGGTTTGTGACTAGTTATGAAATTAGTCTCAAATGAGTCATCTTTATATTTTCTTTATAAAACAAATTAGGTGAAATTTCAGACTTTGGAATTTTTAGAATCCTAAGGATACATATTTAATTACATGTGAAAAAAATTAGATTTTAAGTCATTATAAATTGAGAGATATATCTTTTGGAAGTTGGGGTTCTTTACTAATCCTAAAATTAGTCATAAACAAGACATTTTGGTATTTTTCCTATAAATTGTTATAAGTGAAGGTTTAGACTGTGAAATTTTTAGTAGTTTAAGAAGTAATATCAAAGTACTATAGGCCAAAATTTTATACTCATAAGGGTTTAAATTTCATATATATAAAGAAAAAGTTCAATGATCCAAACATTCTCCAAAATAGGGTTTGAAAAGTGTGTAATTTACATTTGGCATAATTTTCGATTGGAATATCTATTTTTGGTGATTCAAAAATTGTGATGAACAGGAAAAATAGGAGAACTATTGTTTTATCACATGGCTCCAAATGTTCCTCCAAAAAGTTTTTTACCTAATAAACCTCTAGAGATATCAACCATGACTCAAGAAGAAAGAGAAGAAATTTTCCACTGGATTGGAAAGGTGGGAAAGAAGATGGATGAGGAAAAAATATGGATGAAAATAGGAAAGAGATGTAAAATAAGAAGGATGAAAATTAGGATTATATGGGGAAATAATATGTTATAATTGTAAAATTCCATGTCTTCCATGATCTTACATACTCTAGATGAGAGACTCTCCAAAGGAGATATCAAAATGCAAGGAAACCATGAAAATGTAGAGGAAATAA
>ML785540.1:220328-266604 GCA_009831015.1 Picea engelmannii
GATGAAAATTAGGATTATATGGGGAAATAATATGTTATAATTGTAAAATTCCATGTCTTCCATGATCTTACATACTCTAGATGAGAGACTCTCCAAAGGAGATATCAAAATGCAAGGAAACCATGAAAATGTAGAGGAAATAAAGATTGAGTGAGAATCATGATTTTTCATCACTTCAAGATCCGCAACATCAAGGTTTCAATGTGGCACCAAGGAAATACTTGATTCCAAAGATCGATATGAGGAAGTTTGATGGTAAAGATCTGATAACATGGATATTCCAGATGGAGCAATTATTTTATCTACACCAAGTTCCAAGATTACTAAAGGTACGTATTGCATCCTTGTGTTTATAAAATGATAAATGTTTTTGGTATCAATGGCTTTGTGAAAGAAAAAACAATTATGTTATCTCTTGGTCCATTTTTACGGATGAAATGATATCACATTATGGGGATATTAAGAGAAATACCTTATTTAGTCAATTTATAAATCTTCGACAAAATTTCCAATTACAGAGCACATTCAACAATTCCAAAATATCAGTCCCAAGGTAAAGAACATTCATGAGGACAATTTGTTATATCTCTTTATGAGTACTTTAAAGGAGAACATTCAACATAAGGTGTGTCACTTTGGACCTAAATATCTAGAGAAAGATTTCAATATGGAAAGGGAAGTGGAAAACAAAAATATGGCTACTAGAAGAGTGGCCACTAACAACTATAAAGAGAACCATGCTCCCCCTCCTAACCTCACTCAATTGAAAAGGTTAACACCTCAACAAATGGATGAAATAAGAGAAAAGGGACTATGTTTCAATTGTAATATAAATTACAGTAAGGGGCATAAATGTGGTGAAAAGAAATTATTCTACATAGACTGTGAAAAGAAAGAAAATCAAGAATTGGAACCATCACAAAATCTAGATCTAGAAGAGACTACTCCAATGATATATTATCATGCATTGGTTGGCATCCGTATTCTACAAACCCTCAAGATATAAGGATATATCAAAAAGAAAAATGTAACAATGTTGATTAATTCTAGTAGTACCCATAACTTCATCAATTACAAATTAGCAAAAAGCCTCAATTGCTTTGTATTTCCAACACCAAAGTTTCAAGTAATGATTTCAAATGGAGGTACCATAAATTGTTCAAGGAAGTGTCATAGTATTAAGCCCAATATGGGGGAGTATTTATTAGATGGTCCAATGGTTATAATCATTGGGAACAATGGCCCTTAATTTTCAATACCTTTTCATGATATTTTCCTTAAAAGGAAAGGAAATTGAGCTCAGAGGTATCCAAGGGAAACCCTCTAAGTTAATAATCTCTAATAGCATGAAAAAATTACTCAAAATGGGACACTATGGTGTAATTGAACAATTATGCTCACTAGTTGTTCAAATATCTATATCCACTTCTCCATTAGATATCCAAATAGTTACCAACGATCAGTCCAAGGTGTTTGGAGAAATTCCTTAGGGTATTTTGCATACTCGAGATCATGGCCATGCTATAATTTGCAACCAAGAAGTCTACCACCTAATATTATTCCTTACAGGTATCCATATGCATATAAGAGTGACATTGAGCGTATGATACAAGAAATGTTATAGAACATATCCATTCAACCTAGCCAAAGTTATTTCTCATCATCAGTGGTGGTGGTTATGAAAAAGGATGTTTCATGGCATATGTGTCCATATTATTGACAGCTCAACAAAACTAACCATCAAAGATAAATTTCCTATCCCTGTCAATGATGAATTATTAGATGAATTGCATGGAGAAATATTTTTTACTAAGTTTGATCTTCATTTGAGATATCATCAAATCAAAATGAGACGGGAAGACATTCCTAAAATATCCTTTAGAACACATGAAAGTCATTATGAGTTGTTGGTTATTCCATTTCGACTTACTAGTGCACATTCAAAATTTCAAAGCTTGATGAATTATGTTTTCAAACACTTAGAAAAATTGTGTTAGTATTTTTTTATGACATACTAATCTACAACAAATATCAGGAAGAGCATGTAAAACATGTTGAAAAATTATTACAACTATTGGAAGAGAAATAAATTTATGCAAATCCTTTCAAGTGTTCTTTTGGGGTTCAATAAGTGGAATATTTGGGTCATATTGTAACTCATCAAGGTGTAAAATTGGACCCTGACAAAATTAAATCTATGAGAGAATGATCAATTCCTAAAACCTTGAAGAAACTTATAGGATTCTTAGGATTTATAGGATATTGCTACAAGTTTTCAAGAACTATGGTCAAATAGTAGCACCTCTAATAGCATTATTAAATAAGAAAGAATTTTCTTATACTCGAGAAGCAACCAATTCTTTTGAAAAACTTAAGGAGGCTTTGTGTACAACTCCTATCCTAGCCATACCTAACTTCACAAAAACATTTACTATAGAGTGTGAATCCTTAGGCTATGGCATGGGTGCAATTTTAATGCAAAAAGGAAGGGCCCTTTCCTTTGAAAGAAGCCAATTTAAAGGAATAAACTTACTCAAACCCATTTGTGAAAAATAAATGTTTCTCATACTACACGCAGTTAAGAAATGGTTCCCTTACCTAATAGAAAGACACTTCAAAGTAAAAATGGATCATGATAGTTTGAAGTACTTCTTATACCAACGATTATCTTAAGAAGAGAAACAAAAATGGGTTACAAATATGTTGGGTTATGACTTTGAATTTATATACAAAAATTAAAAATATAATATTGTTTTAGATGCACTTTAAAGGAAAGAATAATAAATAGAGGGTTCATTGTGTGTTATTTCTATTATCCAATATGATTGGGTGGAAGAAGCAAGGATATAACGGAAGCAAGATCAAGAGGTATGCCAAATCATTCAACAACTACAATAGGACCCCATTTATTTAGATAAATTTGTATGGAAGAATGATTGTATATGGCATCATGATTGCCTATATTTATGTAAGAATTCTCAACTCAAACAGAAGGTCCTTCTCGAATTGCACACTTATTCTATAGGAGTACATTCAAGATTCTTGAAAACTTACCATGGGATCAATCAAGATTTTTTCTAGGAAGGTATTAACACCAATATTCAAAAGTATGTGTCTAAATGTGTGGTATTCCAATAGAATAAGGGAGAGACAATCGAGACTCCATGTCTCCTACAACCATTAGCTATACCAAGTTAATGTTGGGAATAAATTTCAATGGGATTTATTACAGGTTTACCCAAATCTGAAGGAAATACTATCATCATGGTAGTAGTGGATCAATGGACAAAGTATGCCAATTTTTTTGTCTCTCTAATCTTTTTAAAGTAAGTACAAGAGTTGCAAGATTCATGAAAACAGTTCAAAAGATACAAGGAGTCCCCAAGATTATTGTAAGTGGCACAGATCCAATTTTCACTGGAAATATTTGGAATAAATTATTTTCTTGTTTTGGTACTCAATTGGTTGACATATCATATTATCATCCTCAATCTGATGGGGAAAATGAGATTGTGAATAAATGTCTAAAAGGGTGTCTTTGTTTATTTACATATGATAAATAGACACAATGTGTCAAGTGGTTTCCCTTGGAAGAATGGTGGTACAACACATTCTTTCATACTTCATCAAAAATTTCCCCATTTCTATAACTTTATGGATATCATACACCATCCATCACATCTCCCTTGAAAGGTACTGCAAAGGTTCAAGTAGTAGAACCACATAGGTAACCAACAAAAGGTTCTAAAACTATTGAAGGAAAACTTGGTTATGGATAAAATATGATGAAACAAGAAGTAGATCAAAATCCCAATGAAACATAATTTGAAGTGGGGGATTGGGTATTTTTAGGCTAAAACCATATAAACAGATGTCCCTCAAGAAAAAAAATAAGGAAAAAAAATTAGCACCCAAATATTGTGGCCCATATAAGGTGTTGCAAGGATTGGAACTATGGATTACAAATTAAAGTTGCCTCCATATTCACATTTACACCGAGTCTTCAATGCTTATTTCTTAAAGAAGGTAATTGGTGACAAGATCCCATTCCAAACTATTTTACCAAATATTAATAAAGAAGGGAAAATATACTACAACCATAAACAACCCTTGAAACAAGGATTAAGTAGATGCAAAATTGAGCAATTACTGAGTACCTTGCCAATTGGAAGAACTTACTAGTAGAATAGACGGAATGGGAAGATGAGTTCTTCATGCAGAAATACTCACACTTAGAAAATTGTTTGGGACAACAATTGTTTGGATGAGAGAGGCATATTAATCCCTAAAAAAATTCCATGTCAAGTATAAAACCCCTTATTAAGCCCTAGATACATAATTATTACATTTCTAGTGTTATATTAGTAGATTGGCTAGAACCCTTCATTGTACCCTTTCATATAATTGTACTCTTTGTCTCCTATATGTGTGTGTGTGTGTGTACTAAGGAGACCTAGTCTTAGGACCATATTATTTCATCTTGTACATTGAATATAATATAAAAGGAGGTTTTCCCCTCAAAGTGGATTTTTATTCATTGGCTTTTTATCATTCTCAATGTGTTGTTTCATAACAAGTTCAAGCTAGAATGAGGGAATAATAGGCATTGGAAGTGATCAATGTAGTCTAGGAGAAGTTCACGAGGAAGAGAATAAAACCCTATAAGAAGAGGAATTTTTTGAAAGTAGAGAAATTTTTTGAAAGTAGAGAGAATCCTTACTAATGAAATAAGGGATGGAGATAAATTTAAAAGAGTTATCAATACGAAGGGTTTCACAAAACCTAAGAGGATACAGGGATAAAGTTTAATGAGTATGAAGGATGGTCTGTCCCAAAATCATAAGTTCCTTCTAGTTTAGCTAAATAATAAGGAAAGTGACAAGAGGGAGAGCATAGGGGAACCCAATAAATGGGAACAATTGAGGTGATATTTTTTTGAGCTCTCAACCCCCCTCCACCCCCCAAGTTTTGGTCAAAACTTGGAGCCCCTCCTTCCATTTATTAGTTTGAGTATGATTTATTCGTTTTGGTTTTACACTAACCTTGGTTCCTCATTTCCTTGTTGTATTGTTCATTCTTTTTAGATGGTTAAGTTATATGGTCCTTAATGTTTCACTTGTTTTGTTTTGACTTAGTTCATTTCCTTCCTTGAAATTTATTCCTCAATTAACTTTCTGTATTTCCTTCCTTGAAATTGATTTCTCAATTGATATTTTGTTTTATTCCCTTCCCTATTATTTTCATTCATTTTATTTGTTATAACTCTTTTGGCCTCCAATTTATATATCATGTTTGATCCTCAAATTGGGCCTCTTCTTATCCTCAATTTTGAATTTCTTCCCAAATTTGAAAATCAACTTGATTGTAAAATTAGGACCACTACTTATTCATTTTTGAGTGTGAGTTTTCTTTGAGTTTGGGATTGAGTCTTGGAACCTCAGGTTTTGATGGTTCATCGCACTTCTCCTAGAATCAGTTGGTCGAGTGGTTGACCAACATCTAGAAAAAGTTGGTGAGGAGATCAACTAGACACATGCATTAGCTGGTCGAGTAATCGACAAACTTGTTAGTCTGACAATCGACCAGTAGTCGAAGACAATAGATCGGTGTATTGACCAGCTGAGCAATTGACTATGACGCATGGATGATCAGGTCAAACATCATGTTGGACTATGATTGTCTTTATACCAAAAATCATAGGCATTAGTCTCCACCACAATCACCAAAGTTAGGATCCACCACAATCACCGAAGTTAGGACCTATGTTGTGAAACTCGTAGGAAGTGTTGAACCCAATGTCCAACAATATCCCCCCCAGCACATGCCAGGAGAGTTTTAAACTCAAGACCTATCACTCTCATACCATTTGTTGGACTACAATTGTCATTATACCTAAACCCGTGGGAGTTATTCTCCACCACAACATTCAAAGTTAGGATCCACAAGTGAGGGTTAACCCATGTCACGAAACTCACGGGAAGCGCTAAACCCAATGTCTAACATATCGTTTTCGAGTTGGATAGACAATGCAGATTTGAAGAAGTCAACTCTAACCTATTATGGTTGTATGTGGAAAATATATTCCTGGTTCCAAGGAAGGTGGTTAGATATTGAGGCTATAAAGAGTAGACCTAATGGGTCATTATCAAGCAATGTAATTGTGACATATGTGAATATTGAACATGGTGTACATGTTTAATATGCATTGTGATTTTCTAATAACAATACACTATGCTTAAGTGTTGTAACGGTGTCCTTAGACAACACCTATTTTCTTTTAAGGTTATTTCTTTTCAACTATCTACAGTTCTTATTTTTTTTGTATCATATTACACCCAATCCCCAACAGGGCATCAAATATGATGGCTTAGACCTCACCTATTGTTTGCAAATCTTGTTGAGTCGGATCTATTGTGTGATTGACTTTAGGCCAATGATTGTTGACTGTAACCTTTGGAAACAAATCCATTTTTTTATATATCAAAGATGTATTTGAAGATTGATCTTATTGTTTTGAATGGATCAAATTATGTTTTATGGGCTCCAAAAATGGAAACCCTCTTGAAGAGTAAAATATTGTGGAAATATATGAATATTGCAATTCCATATCTGATATACGATAAGATGAAGTTTGTTGTTGATGGAAATAAGGATGAGATTATGGGGGTCATCATGACCTATATCTTGTGGGAGATTCGTTTTCACACTAATGGAATTGACTGTCCTCATCAATTCTAGAATAAATTGAAGTATTTATTCGACGAAGTCGATGATAACCATGTCATGTAGTTGGAAAAAGAGTTGATCTTTCTCGATCATCATTCTTTCAACAAATCTATGGCACGTTGATATTGGAGAGAATGTGATATAACCGTATTTCATATTTTGAGATATAGATGACAAATCTATGGCACATTGATATTGGAGAGAATGTGAGGCGTAAGAAGAATTGTCGGTGAGTAATCCAACTTTCTTGCTGCTTTGTTCCATAATCGATACCTGAAAAAGAGTTTTGATGATGATCCTGGCTAGTGGATTGTGGGCTCTGATACCATGTAGAATGTGGTGAGTACCTGCACAAGAGATCTAGCTAGCAGAAGAATGAACACAACTTGCAAAAATAGAGAATACAAGAGAAACAATTGGAGAGAAAAGAATGAGAAAATGAATTAATGATAATTTACACATGATATACTATGTATACCTCAACTAATATACACTAGAAGAGAATTCAATGTACCATAGTGGTGGTCTAGAGAGATCTAGACACACGCAGGAAGTTACCAAAGTTAATTGCCACCTAGTCCTAGTTACCTAGTCATGTAGTCTTTAGTTAACTGAGTCACATGTGTGGAGGTGAGAGAAACACATCAAATATTGGTGATAAAATCGAGGTTTCCATGCATGAGTGAATTCCACTAGTCTAACTAAGTGTAACTCCAGCTCTAAACTGAAGAGAATATTCTCCTAGAAAGTAAGAGAGATTCCTCAAAGATAGGAGACCCTGCATAATGACTAATAAACATAGGAAAATAAGGAAAATATATCCTAGGTGTGTGTAATGTCTCCAACATCTATAACATCTATGGGTAATTTGGAAGGAGAAAATAACATGTTTCTTGCTTGAGAGGAATTCATTTGGAGATAGAAGAGACAAGATATTTGGATGAAACAAATAAATGAGAATATTGAATTATTCCAAATACACACTCAATATTGGAAGGCATGCAATACAATATGGTCCAGGGTAACATAGAAAAATGGAGTGGCCCTATAGAGAGGAAATTAAGGAATTTTAAAAGTAATTGTGGATAAATTTGAAGGTATCTACCTCAATCCAAGTAAAAAATACATTTTAGATATTGTTCAAATTATTCCCCTCTTCAACATTTTAGTAGCAAAAGAGACAAGTTGATTTGTGTTGAATTAATGTTATAGAATCACATACAATTAGTTCATTGGGGAACTAAACAGTAGTTTGGGAATTTTACCTCACCAGAATACTGAAGAAGAATATAACCTTATAATTAACCATGAAGGAGATTCAATATTTGTGTAGAGAGGGAGAAGTCTTCCAAAATGGTTTTTGGGTGAAAATATTATGGGGTAGAATAATGCCAAACATGTTTTTTGTCTACAACCATATGCTCTCTCTGGTTTGAAAGGTGAATCTTTGTTTCAAAGAAGAGGAAGACATTATTTAAATTTATTGGTCATAATCAAGAGAAAAAAAAATATTTGTTATACACCAATGTTTGCCTAAATATTCATATTAAGAGTATATTAAGGGTGGTATTTTTTCCTCTTTCCTTAATTCATCAATATACAAATGATATCTAGCACTAGATAGACATAATTTGTAACAAAGTATTTCATGAGATTCTTTGGAGATGAGAATCCTCCTCTTTGATGTTTATTTTCCTATTTGGATTTCCATGGTAAATCCTATGGTGTGTGATTACATGATTTCATTGTTTAGATGCATAATAAAATATAAAGATAGCAATATAATAGTTATAAGATAACTACACAATAGTAATTGACAAAAACGAGACATTGCAAGGTTAAATAAACTTGAAAAGTAAATAACATTTAATTTCCACAATTTAAAAGTTAATAGTATCTTTGTGGGTGAAATGACTTGTCCATAGAATGATTGATTACATATCATATTGGTACCATAGTGGCATATCCCTTTTATTTTCACATTGAAGCAAAGAAATTACAGTGAAGGCTTTGAGAATAAAAGGATCGAAAGAATTGAAATTCAATAATGAGCATATTCAGTAATAGAATCAACATATGAGGGAGAACTTGTAGTGTCTATAGAAGAAGATTAAATACTTGTAGTGTGATCTCCGAGACTCAAAAAACTTAATAGATTCGATGAGGTAATAGTTGGTATGACACCGAGGATCTTCTACCAATTCAATGAAGAACTAGGATTTATTTAGTGTTTAGATTATGAATTTATGATAGAGGGTGAATTAGTTGTATGGTAACCAAGAGAAGAGGTGGAGCCAAATGATGTGATAGTTGTAACAAGAAATAGCAATCGAGGAAATGTTCAATTTTTTTTTGGTAGAATTAAAAGTGATGAAGGAAGAGAAAAATCCTTCTAATTCTATAGTAGATTCTTGCACCATGAATAATGAAAACATAGCAAGCACATTCTTTAAATACCTTTTTCATTCTAATTCAACATAAGAGCCTTTTGGTAGTTTGAATTGCATTCTAGGGGCATAATCTCTAAGTCAATGAAGCAAATAGAATACAATTTACAAGGGATTGACATAAAAGGTCATGTATCAAATACCCCATTGTAATGAAGCCTAGGTTGAAGTGTGAACGCTTAGGATGTGGTGGTAAAGAGGAAGTGGATGAATGCTCCAAAGTTGTAAAATGTTGCTAGCATGTGGAAGAAAAAGAATGCAACCCATCCCTAAAAACAAAATCTTTCAAAGAAACTAAGATCAACAATATCACCTTTTTCAAGGAAAAGGAGAAGCAATGGCCACTTCATCTGAATAAAAGACAACATCAAATGTAGTAGAAAGAAAACAATTAATTCAACAATCTTGTGAATAATTAAAGAAGGAAACAATAAGATGACCCAACATCTAATACTACACCAACACTTGGTAAACCAAGTTATCCTCCAAGGACAACTAGATAAAACCCAAGAGTAATATACAACCCAAGTCACTTCTTGTTTCTCTTTTTTGTAATAAGAAGGGACACAAAGGTATGGATTGTTGGTATTCTGATACATGCTCTTTTTATGGATTAAGAGGCCACTATGTGGTTTCACACTATAAGAAACAAGCCTTATACAAAAGGGAATATGGTTTCCAAAAAAGGGAAGATCCCAAGAAAACTTCCTCAAAACAACAAAATGTCCTTAAGGGTGTAAACAAAAAAAGAGTTCCTTGCAATCACAATAATATCAAGAAATAGTGTTGCCTAACATCTAAGACTACACTAACACTTGAAGAACTAAGTAACCTAGCCTCCAAACACAAGAGAAAAACCAAGAGTGATATACAATCCAAGTCGTCTCTTGTTTGTTTAGTTTGCAACAACAAGGGCCACATAGTTATGGATTGTTGCTATTCTGATTCATGCCCTTTTTGTAGATTAAGAGGCCATTGTGTAGTTTCATCTTGGAAGAAACAATCATTATACAAAATTACATATTTTTTTCAAAAGAGGGAAAATCCCCAGAAAACTTCCTAAAATTAGAAGAATGCCCTTAAGGGAGAAAACAAGAAAAGAGTGCCTCACAGTCACAGTAATATAAAGAACTAGTGTAACCATTGTAACTTGACTATATATTGGGATGTCAAATGTTGAAGGTTGCATCTCAAGCTTCATCTGAAGGACTAAACATGCAAGACAAAGAGAAGGTAGGTAGAAACGTTCAGGGGAGAATAAGGCATGTTTACATCTGTATTTGAAAAGGAAATAGTATCCAAACATGAAAATCACACCAAGGAAGAGGTTAGTAAGGAAACACCATCACTAAGGGCATCCTCTTTAAGGTTCCTAGCCTCTAAGTTGCAAGGAATGTATCCAAATAAAATTCTTGCAGTATGGTGAATAACTTGGCTTAAATATGACTATTCAAACTTAGAAATTTCAACGTAATAAACTTTGTCCACATTCGTTAGCGAAGTAACATAGTCTCCTTAGCTATATCCTAAAGTAAAGGCATGTAGTGCTTTATGAGGGGATGAATGATAAGCATTGAACCCAAAAATTTGTTGGGTGCAACCCACAACATATCACAAAATGTAACTAAGCATCATAGTAGTATGAGCTAAGAAATATATACATCGGGAAAATTTGTTCACTCACAAATACTTCTCTATACAAAAAATTAATACATCATTGGTTGAGAGATGTGGCTCACAACAACATATAAGATCTAATATACCACAATCCATATTCCAATGGGGGGGACCATAATGGAGTGGTGCCTCATACTAACATAATGGTTGATTTAGTGATCTATGAAAGTTGGGAATTTAAGATGAATAGTCCCTAGTGGAAGCATTTAATTAGTTTCAAAACTTAGTTTTTTTCTTCCTTTGCATTTATAACTTCATTGATTTTGTAGAAGCATTTTAATGAGTTTCAAAACTTAGTTTTTGTCTTCCTTTGCATTTCTAACTTCATTTATTTAACATAAATCATAGATTGATTCAATTATGCATTCAAGAGTTTTTACCCTAAATCCACCTAGAGCTTAGATTAAATTCGTAACTTGTTGATAAGTGCTTAAATTATTTTTTTCATTATAGACAAAAGAAAGACAAATTATTTTATTTTTTGGCTGTGAAAGATTTCATAAAGAAAAATTATATGATTCAAAAAATGTTTGAACTAAAATTTTGAATTGTTGATGTTTCACAGACTCAGTTTATGCTTGACATGATTCAAGAGCTACACAAAAAGGTATATTATGAAAATCCTACACATTCTACAGAAATTATGTTTTCAATTAAGACAACTATTATTCCTTTCATGCATTTTCCATGGAAAGTATGCATATATACATTTCCCAAATATTTAGAGATATAAGTATAATTATGCATTAACCGTGATTCTTCGTTTCTTTATTATTTTCAATAGGAGTTACCTCTAAAAACCTTCTAGCAAAAAGACTAAACATTTTAGTCACATTGAAAGGAAAGATAAGTAATGTTACGAGTAGACATTATAGATGTATCTAAAGAAATAGTCAAATCCACTAAATTTCAACCAATGACCTTATCTGTGACATAAAAATGTCCTCCTTTGAAAAATGCAATTATCCATAAAAACATCTAAATCTAAATGCAATTATTCATAAAAACATCTAAATCTAGAATTGGCATATACCATGAACTTAGAGGTGCATATCAAACTCCTATTTAAATTGATTTGGGATATTATATATTCAAATTGATTTGAAATACTATATATTCAATGTATCATGAAAATCAGAAAGAATAAGTAGATTATCCTCCCACTCATGTTGTAAAATAGAATGAATTCATTTTTTTTCACTTCAATATTGATTTGATTTTTAATTTTCAATTGTTTAGATATTTTATACTGGGTATGTTAAATGTTTTCATAATTTTATGAAAAAGATTATAAAGTATTTATTAAATTTTAATTAAAGTAATTTAGTTTTAGTTGTCAATTGTCTAGATATTTTATACTTAGTATGTTAAATGTTTTCATAATTTTATGAAAAAGATTATAAAGTATTTATTAAATTTTAATTAAAATAATTTAACTTTATTAAATAATTGTTTTTCATTTATTAAGGTTTAAATTTGAAACTTATGATATCAATTTTTAAATTATAAATAATTAAAAAATTATTAAAAATTTAGTGAAATCAAAATTCAAAAATACAAATATTTATCAAATATGTGTAAAAGAGTTGAGAATGAGATAGATTTCACCTCTCTTTACGTTCAATAAATCTCTTTACACATAAGAAATATATTGTTCAAGGGCTCTCCAGCCAAATATATGAGATACTATCGTAGACTAAGTCATTACTCAACTGTTATAGACACCCACCTAACTTTTATATTTCAATTATGTAGCTTCCATATTTTACCCACCTAGCTTCTATGTTTATATTTCTTTGTTGGATTATGTATTTTCCATAATTCTGGTTGGATATGTAATATGAAGTTGTTGGATTATGTAATAATAAGTTATATAGAGAGAGTGTTTGGTTGGATTATGTAATATGAGGTTGTTGGATTATGTAATAATAAGTTTGATAGAGAGAGAGTTCTGGTTGGATTATGTAATATGAAGTTGTTGGTTACTTTTATGATGTTTTGTTGTTTCTGAACGTTTGGCATGGCAATTCTGGCAGGAGCAGTTGTTGCAGGTAGCAAACAAGTCACTCCATAACAAGGTAAGTAGAAAATTGAGGCCCTCGATATTGTCATCGTTCTAGCAAAGATGTGAATCATGGAATTGTTTGTTTTCCAAGACTTTAAATGATGAAATGGGGTTCCTAAAACCTGCTTCAGTTGTCTGAATTGGAAGGAAAACATCCATGTGATCAGTTTCCTATTCAAATATTCGGCGAGTCATGGCACTCTACTGCTGGAAACCAGAACACTCACTTCCACTCAACGTACTGCGAACCGACTCTACATATTGGGTAATTTTATCAATTCACTTTCGCTTTCAGATTGATTTTCTCCCTTTTACACACGCATGGTGTAATCTGTCTACAATTCTCTACTGTTTTAAGCGAGAATGGTTAGGATATACTATTAAACGCTTTAGGAATTCTCTTTAAGATTGATCGAGCCCTGTTGGATTCATTTCTGAAAATTTGTTGACACTAAGGCTAGCTCAATGGCTTTCCTTAGCCCCTTTCCACGTCCAAAATTCAGCTTCTTCTGCTCTGGCTTTATCTAATCATTTTCTGATTATCGTGGGATTTTTCAATGGTCTAACCTTTGCAAATTCGAGGACTGGGAAAGTGATTCTTCTTTCTTTTACATAGCTATTTTGTTTTAGGTTTTGTAATTGATATTCAATTTTAGAACATTGATATGAAAATGACCAATACCAGATTTCAGAAAATGTGCAACATACATTCTCCGAGACTCGAAGAAAACCATTTACTGTAACTCCTCCGAGTGGTCTGGTTTTCCTCCGAATTATATGCTAGTTTAGAATCGTACGTTTCAGTCAGTTTAGATAAGAAATTGTTCCGAAAAACAATAATTGATGTGTTAGGGTTAAAGTGCTATTTCTCGTTTCAGTGGAACTTACAACCTTTTGGGATATTTCAACAATGAATCAAGAACAAAATTTGTAATGACCTTCGGTATTTTTTTAACTAAACAGGCGCCCGTCTGCCCCGACTGGAAGCACTGCTCCTGGCCAAAAGCAATCGGGAAATTACAACGCTCATGATGGCTAATCTGGAAGCTGATAACTCGTCAATTTAATCGCCTTCCATTAGTGATTTTGTAAAAAGTGTATTACTAGAACAATTACAAAAAGTTGATATCAATATCAGCTGATAAGCATATGTAAACAAGCGCATAAATTATAGGATCTGTTTATGTCAAATTATGAAAGATTTGCCAGTAACACTAAATAACACTGTTTTATGACCAACAATTTATGAAACCTTTTAAAATTAAGGAATTATTTAATTTATTTTAAAATTTATGATAAATATTTTTAAATCACCATAATTATGATGAGTTAAAAGGTTAGAAAGTTGTTATTGTAATAAATATTTTGAAATTGAGATTTAACATGAGTGTAAGTATGACATTTAAAAAGAAAGCATTTTTCATTTTCAACTTTTTTAGTGTCACAAAGATGACAAATTCTTTGACCCATGAAGTTTTAGGAATTGTACAACATCTTGTTTAGCTATAGAACTAGTGAGAGTTTGTTTTTATTTTAGAAAATTGATTTTCTTCTTTACAAAACAAAATTATACTTTTCATCTTTTAGATTAGGGTTAATCACCTAGTCCTAATATCTTAATTTTCTCTTATCTTCTAATTCTTTTTAGCACCACAATTTCTTGACCTCTTCCTTAATATCCCAAGGATTTAGCCAAGACTTGGCATCTTTGTGCCATCCTCACTTAAAGCACAAGTGGTAGTTTTGACCAGAGCTTGAAGAAACCTTAGGAAATCTCTTGTCTTCTATGTTATTTATCTTGTTCTTGTACACTAAGTACCTAGTCATAGCCATTCTCTCAATGGAGGAAAGACTTGTTTTTACAAGGATAGGATAGGGTTTATTGTCTTTAATTTTAAAAGTATACATTATAAAGTGCTATTGCATTTTCTCTATCTTTCTCCACTATTTTCAAGAGATGTTAGAGTCCTAAACTTCACATCACAGCCATATAAGATAGCAGAGAATCTTAAAGAGCAATTTCATCTTATCACAAGCCAATTTTTTGATGATTTACCACTAATATCAAGACCATAATAAAATTTCCACCCTCCATTTATCATTTTATTAATGCTATAGCTCCAATTTATCTTTAAAAATAAATTCCAAGATATTTGTATGAAGTCACTTCCTCCAAGTTATTTTTGTGATACATGATTTTTTTTATTTGAATATCATAATCTCTGTTTTGTGAATGTTAACAATCATACACATACTAAAGAAAAAATCCTTGAGAGCTTTTAGTTACTTGTTAACAATATCATTCATTTAAAGAAGAAGGATGATGTCTATTCCAACTAGAGACTTGTGACACATGCTTCTTCCAAACAACACTCTAACTTATCTATACAATGTGTTTTACATCAAAAATCCACTTATATGTATAATGATATATTTCAATGTGTTTGTGTAAATAATGGGTGTTGAATTAAGGGACTTGTAAAGGATTTGGGATTTTTGTAAATAATGGGTGTTGTATTTAAGAACTTGTAAAGAATTTGGGATTTTTCTAAAAAAAAAAATTTGTTTTGTTTTTGGGTATCCAATTTGTGTTGAAAGTTATTATCAAATTTCTTGAAATTATAAAATTTGATGGTATAAATAAAATTAGTGACTTCAATCTCTAATTTACATATTTAATATTTGCAATTTTATAAAAAATAATAATAATAATTTCAATTAAAAAGGAATTTTGAAATTTTTTTATTTAATTTTATATATTTTTTAAACATTAATCTATTATTCTATTACTTTAATATATATCATTTTATTTTGATATATATCCTTTTAGAAAAAAATAATTAAAAGTCATTTATTTCATTTTCTTTTATTTTTTTAAAAACATTAACATATATCATTCATAAACATTATAAATATTGTATTTAAAAATTTTAAATTTATTTAAAAAATCTAATTTACAATATAATATTTATTTAAAAATGTACAATGTATTGTTTTTTGTGTTAATAAATTCAACAAAAATATATAAATGTTTTGCTATTCAGTTTTGAATGAAAGATAATTTTCTAATACATACAGGTTTGAAGCTATTACAACAAACTCATTATGAGATTTATTCATGTTATTTATGGGAATTGAATTTGTATGAGGAGGATAACAATCATTACTCACAATCATCTAAACTAAATCCAATTGACTCACACTTTATCCATATCCCTACACACTTTATTTATATTCATATAAATTTATGTAAACCACTAAAATCTTTAAACTTATATAACATAAACACTGATTGATATATATTATTTTGTTTATACTATCCCTATCCATTTACAACTTGTCATGCTAATTGACATGCAACCATAAAAAGGGACTGGGACTGAAAGAAATAGATACATCGAAATTTACAATATTGCAATAGAAATTTATTGTACATAGAATGAAATTAAAGTTCCTATGTAGGACTAGGGGAAGTGAATAAACCAATATATTGTGAGTGAAATATTGTATCTCTATGTTTTGTTGAGTGTAAAAGATTATGATTATACATGAGATGGAAAGAAAAAATGTTTATTTGAATGTCAAATCTTCAAAATGTTTATTTTGTTGAGAAGTAATCTTTCACAATGCAAAAACACGATCACGGTGTATTAGTATCCTTGTGAGGCTTTAATAGGAATAGATCAGGAAATGGATCTGTGGATTTTATTGCTGGTTGTTTGTGGGAAACAAGTTCAACTGAATTATATTATTTTACATTTATTTGTTTAGGAATTAAATTTAGTGGAGAGAATAATAATTATTTTTTTATTTATTTAAGCTAAACTCAATTCAAGTTAAATTTAATTGATTATTTACTTTATTTTATATTTACATAAATAATTTAGACATGCATTAAAAAATTACAACATCATGATATTTTTAATAGCAAAGCATTAGTGATTTGTACAAACATGTGTGAATCACTATATGCTCAAATGATTATCATTATATGTTTAAATGGTTGTATATAGTATTTATCCTTAACTCACTATTTTTCCTCTCTATATATGTAAAATTTAATGTTATTAAAATAAAAATAAATGATATTGATGATGATGATGATGATTAACATCCACTAAGATTTAAATAAATAAATAAAAAAGTGATTTTAATTTGAAAGACCACATATGTAAAATTCAATTTTATTAAACTTAAAAATATATAAAATTTAATTATATTAAACTTTTAAAAAATAATTTTATATTATTAAACTAAAAAATATTTTAATTTGAAAGACCACATTCCCTCTCATCACAAATGGTTGTTTTACAATATTATTTCTTTGTACCATTTTAGTTCTTGTCTTTAATACATTTAGTCCAATAAAATACCATAACAGTCACTTTAGAAGAGCATGTGTTTATATATTGATAAATAATTGATGCAGAGATATGATCTGGCATTATCAAATTTTAATTATTGATATAAATATATGTTTGTATATTGATAAATAATTGATGCCTAGAGATTAGATAATCTCTGGCCTAAGGTTGGCAGGCTTTTCTGGCTTCTTGCGCATAATCGCATTCTCACCTGGGACAACTTCGGAAAACGGGGCTTCACAGGTCCATCGGTTTTCCCTCTTTGCCACAAAAATGAGGAATCAATGGGACACCTCCTCAATCAATGTCAATTCAGTTGTATTTTTGGGATCAAGTAGCTCTGGCAATGCGCAATACTAACCATCAGTAGCATAGTATAGTTGTCACAATTGAACAATGGAGACTCCTAGCCTTCAAAAATCCCATTCTAAATCATATCTATAGGTTGCTACCTGATTTCGTGGTATGGCAGATATGAAGGGAATGAAACCGAATAATTTTCCGATCTGAGCACTCACCAACACCGGATATATGGCTCAAAAATCGAGGGAATGTGCGAGAAAATGTAAGAAATCAGAAATGGTCAATAGAGGATATAACTTGCGAGTCCAATCAAAAAAAAAATCATCCTCAAGTGGGACCTAGGCCTGAATTCTGCTACCTCTCTAGCTCCTTCTCATCCTCCCTCCTGGTGGAAAAGGCCCCCTCCAAGATTTATTAAGCTTAATTTTGATGGGGCATCCAAATGTAATCCCAGTCTTGCAGGCTTTGGTGTTGTTTTAAGGGATGAAAACGGGGAAATTTGCAACATTCTTGTTGGCAGTCTGGGATATGATTCAAACAACTCCACGGAACTATGGATCCTCCTTAAAGGAATTCAGGCTACCTCCATGTCTACCAGAGGGTATAGTAGAGGGTGACTCAGATTATTATCTATTTATTATCCAAGCTCCTGAATGGAACGGATCCAAGTCGGCGACTTCTCAGCAACATTGAATATTTAAATTCAATGTTATTACCCCATTTTGTTCTCATCCATTCACATGTCAGGCAGGAGGCCAACAAGATTGCAGACAAATTGGCTAATGCTAGAGTAGACTACCATGAACAGGACGTGGCATGTATTGCAAATCAAAGTCCTGGTCAACCCTTGTTTCTAGAATGTCGACTCACCTCCCCCGGATCTGGTGTTATTACGTCCATAATGATGATGAGATTGGAGTTTTTTTTGGTGCTACCATTGTGGTCAATATCCAACTTGCTACTCAGCATTGAATGTTGCCGTAAGTGTATCAAAATGGCATGAATAAGAAGAGTTTCTTGGTATCACCACGTCTGCCAATATCTAGCCTGCTAAGTAGCATTGAATGTTGCAATAGATAGATTATAGGCCATAGGATCTGAAAAAAATTCAAATCTTACTACCTATAAACTACCTACAACAACATTGAATGCTACATAGCAGACTAGATATTGTTACCTACAACAACATTGAATGCTACATAACAAGCAGGATATTGTTGATCGTGCCACCACATCCTACCCTTTTCTCCTTCTGAAGTTGACGAGTGGTGTCATGTTTATCTTCGAGATTCTCCTCTATATCCAACGACCCTCCTTGAAGATTATGATGGTGATTGCAATATCACATTAAGGTACAGGCGACTATAAGTAGCATTAACTATTTCGGCATGTCAACAATTAATAAGAAAGACAAGTACATGCGCACCCTTGTTATCTATATGTTCACGATGCAGAAAAAGAGTATTCCGCAAAGAGATGGTCGGATCCCTCTCGTTGTCTCCAGTGTTAAATTTCCTAATTTTCTCTCAGGATTCTCAAATCTTCTCATCTTCTCTGGTATCTTTCCATTCTCCAGTATGCCATGTGAGGGTGGGTTGGTAGAGGTAGTGGTTTATTTATTAGTCTCAAAGGCAGGAGTGAATGCACCTATCTAACGGATAGTGACAATGAGGATGGGCTCGGTGACACAGAGCAACAGATAGAAGAACCAAGCCAATGTTTGAACACAGTTGATGAAATGCAAGAGCCCTATAGCAAAGAGGAAGAAGCATAGGTCTGGAGATGTAAGGTGGAGTGGGAGCATTTACCTCCCGCAAAATGACTTTGTGAGTAAATAAAGTTATATGGGGGTGGACAAGAAAGAAATATATATATATATATATATATATATATATATTGAAAATGTGTCTAGGTCCAAGATTTTTTGGTCTTTTTGTGTGACCTTTGTATTTGCTAGTTTTTCCTATACATTTGCAGACCAACTGGTATATTTGAAACATGTCTATCGGGTTGATTGTTTCTATTTGGAAAAGATAAAAGATTAATTTGTTAGCACCGAAACAACAACCTAATGAGGATGTCAATCCTAATGCGTTTTTTATAGATGTAATACTCATGTTTAAGATTTTTCCTAGGGCGTGTATAGTTCAAATATGATACTTTTAAATATGAGACTTAGAAATTTTTTGTCTTAATGACTTCAAGCAATACAAAAGGATTTTTTCCTTTTTTTTTAAATAAAGGTTCCTGGAAAATATGACTAGGAATCACACACATTAAACATTCAAATTTAATAAACACAATTTCCTACATCCAACATAGTTGAAGATAAAAATTTCTCATCACATAAAAATAAAAGAACATGACTGATATGCATAAAGAGAACTAATTTAGCATTCCGAAAATAGGGTTAAGGCACCGTCGAGATTGTTCCCGAAGTAGTTTTCTTTGAAATTTATCAAAAAATAATAATGTGTGTTACATATTTTTGGAAATTTAAATGTGTTTGTCATATAGACTGGGATTAGGGATCTCGCAGACCATAAAAGAAATAAGTACAAGAAATAGGACTGTAGAAAGAAGAAGTGGGCGACGATAGAGAGAAAGACCTGAAAAGAAGAAATTGGAAGTTATCAGTCGTTGGTTAGACATTTCTATTTAAAGAGGTGGAATAATTAGATTGATAAAGAAAGAAAGATGTGATCAGTATAGACTTTCTATAATGGTATATATTTCTCCCTTTGTTGTTTTCTTGTTGTTGCCTTTTTATTTCTTTCGTCGACGACCACTGGAATTGTGCCAACCGTTTGTTGCCCTTCGTCGGTGAGCTTGTCAATTCCCCTTTGGAGCCATTCTTCAATGTAGCTACGTTGATCTCATCCCGGATTTTTATGTTGAAAAGATTGTTTTCTAATTTCCTTAGATCGATAGAAATATTATGCAGAGCCTGTTCAATTTCTTCATTATGTGTCGAATAGTCCACTAGCTAGTTGTCTATGTCATCTTGACCATATTCAAGGATGTCGTAAAACTTTTCTAAAGACAACCCCTTTAAAATATCAACTTATTCATCGAATGCTTTCTTGGTTAAGGACAAGGACTTGAGCATTAAGTTTGGGTCCTGAACCTCATTGGTACTTCCAGCTAAGTCTATTTCAGTCAAGTTTCTAAATAATTCTTATTTCTCTGATATGGCTTGTTCACATGACTCGACAATGAGATCTAGGTTCTTAACTTTCTCTTTCCATCATGCTTTTAATTGTTTGATCCAGTTTGGGGAGGGGAGATCTTCTTGTCTTCCTCTCAGATCTGACATGTTGGTGACATGGTTGCCAAAAGGGATGACCATCTCTAGATAGAAACGTTCTTCATTTTTTAAATCCTCCTGCAAATGTTCATGCAAAGCATGTGCCCTCGTTCCAAGGGAAGCTATATTTTGTGATGTTTCCCAGGCTTGAGTAATTAGCTCCATTATTTTATTTATATTCTTCTCCACATAGCCTCTACACGATGTGAGGAGGCTGGAGGATCCTTTTAACTTGGCTACAGGGGTGGAAAGAACGGTTTTTGCTAAAGGACTCACAAACAATGGGATAGGAATCAAATATTCCTCCAATTCCTTGATTTGGTCGTTCAGTCTGGCATTCTCCGCTTCAATGCCTCCAATGGAATCATCAAGAGCATCTCCAGTTGTTGGGTGAAGTTGGGAGATTTGGGGCGGTTGCATGTTCCTAAGGTTAATCTCTGAATGATATTTCCCTTTCTTATTTCTTACATCTCTCTTGTCAATAATTAAAATTTTAGATTGGCTGTCAAAAACAACGCTCTGGAATACAAAGGATTCATCTTCGTCAAAAATATCAGTCTTTGTTATTTCCATTATGGAACTATGGTGCATCGCATCCACAGGATGATCAACGTTGTGGAATACATTATCCAAAGCAGTCTCAAGTTCCATGTCCTCACTTTCAGTTTCGGGCTCTTCTGCTTACCCTACAACATTTTTTCTCTTCTTCGTCACGGGAAGCTTGTGAGAACTATCAATTTTTCCGTGAGGAGGGTTCTTATCTCCTCTTTCGTTTGAAGAATTTTGGGTTGCTTTCTTATTGGGGTGGGCCATTGGAGCGATGCTCCGTGATGTCGTTCTCTTGGGAGTGCTAGTCGGGGATTGGACACTCTTCTCACTGGAGCCTTTTCCCTATTGTTTTTACAATTCAGTTGTTCTTTGCAATGTATCTATGTCGCCATTGTAAGGAGAAAGAGTGTTTTCATCATTGTCTCTGTCTTCGTTCAGGCGTGTATGGATAAAAGAGTTGTTAAAGCCAACTTCTAGTAAATGTTCTAGAAAAATCCCATTAGGGTTGAACCCTCTTAGCCTTTCAGCATATCTTAGGTTCAAGTTGTTGAAATGGCCTGTGAATTCATCAATCTTGTTGACATTCCTGAATAGGAAGTCCTAGTCTTTCCAAGGCATAGGAATGAACTACTTTTTTCTCTTCTCATGGAAAAAATGCAACCAATAGTTGTATCGCCTTGGTATTTTTGTAACAAACATCTTGTCTGTGATGTGACATGGAAGGAAAGAAGGATTTTCCTTGGAGACAAAAATCATTATTACACTATAATTTTCCATTTGTTCAAGTGTCCCCTTCCTGTCCAAAAACTTGGTTTCATGGTTAGACATCCGGGGAGCATCCTTTGCTAACAATAAATTTTTGAAAACCAAGACAAAGTCATTAAAAACCTCATAAAAACAATGGGAGGCCTTGTGCCTCCACAAATCCTGGTACCAGAAGGTTATTGGGTTGAATTCATAGTTTACCTTCTTTGAAAGACACAATTTTGGGAAATAGACAGCAATGCGTTATCGCGAAAACTAAGTAGGATGACATATAAAATTTCTTCTCTTCTTTGAATCATGATAATTGGGAACAGATTTCAATGGAAATTAGGCTCCCCCAATCAAAAATGGATTGTTCCTTGACTATGAAATACAAAATATAAATAACCATGCGGGAAATGCTTGTTGTGGATTCCTATCCTGTTATTCTTGTAAACAACCAGGGAATTTCCCGGAATGGATTTCTAAAAGAACTAACCTACAACTTTGTGATATCTTCAGGAACTGTTGTCGGGTCTTCCAGGAACTCGGGTAAGTGGTCCAACCTGTTATCATTCTTTTTTAGGAACTACTTGCAGTCTTGTTCTCTGAAGGTCAATGTTGGCTCTGACAATCTTAACATCTTGCAGAAGACCTGAGGTGACAAAGAAACAAGAGAATGGTCCTGTAGTGTATTAATTCTTTGGCTTGAAATATATTTTTTGATGCACCAAGAGATCACCTCCTTACAGTCAAAAAATTTAGGGACGTAGCTTGCACGAGCGATTATAGAGGTCCAAATTACTTTGTTTTGGGCGGAACGGGATGAATAGTAAGAGTATTCCCTAGACCATTGGAATTTTTGGTCCTAACACCTGAAGATATTCACTGTATCTCCACAGAATTGTTTTTGATTTGCTACCATAAGTTTATGAGAACATTTGTTTGCTCCAGACAATGTTTGAAATGAACAGTTGGAAGGGATAATATAACCCTCCGCAAATCTTGGTCCAATGCGTGTGAATGGGAGATCTCATCGAGCCTTTCACTCATTAATGACAATCTCGACAGTTGTTGCATGATGAGTTGTTAACATTAAAGACTAGTAATTGCATACTTAGAAGTGCGAAGGTGGTGGGTACGGTGAAGAGAAATTAAGGATTGGATATTTCGTGAACCCACCAATGCGACAACCCATGAAAGACATTCCATGTTGTTTGAGATGAACAATAAGAAGGAATAATATAACCCTTTGTAGATATTGGTTTAATGCATATTAATGGGAGATCTCCTCAAGTGTTTCGCTCATTAATAACAATATTGACGGTTCCTGCATGATGAATTGTTAGCATTAAAGCTTACTAATTGCATATCTAGAAAGAAGTACAAAGGTAGAGGGGATGGGGAAGAGTAATTAAGGAATGGATAATTATCGAAAGTGCTCAGTCAGGCTTCAAAATAGGATTACAAGGTATAACCAAGAGAGGTGAGGGCCCGATGGTCAAATTGTATGTCTCGAAAGTTTTGAGTGCAAAACACATAACATATAAGAGGGTATGATGGGGCAGTCCAGTGGTCAATTTGTCTATTGCGAAACTTCGGGTACTGTTTGCAGGTCACGTAACATTGGAAGCAAAATTGTGAGGCCACCTGTCTGGGAACCCGCAATCGAAAAAGGGGCTAAGTATGGAATAGGGAAACAGTAGTCCGGACTCGTTTTCTCTAATATATTGAAATTTGTAATAGATATCTCATTACCTGGCAAGATCTTTTCTGCATGTTTCTGGACAAGTTGCGTAGAAATAGTCAATGTGACTATCTCGTCGGGCCTTTTTCTTATTAATGACAATCTTTACAGTTGTTGCATGATGAATTGTTAGTATTAAACTTTAGTTGTTGCATACTTGGAAAGAAGTGCAAAGGTGGCAAGCACAGGAAACAGTGACTAGGAATTGGAGATTTTGTGAACTCGCCAACCCGAGGATCTGTGAAAGAGATTCCAAGAAATGGGCAAGTATGGAAAGCGGTCGAACGAGCTTCAAACTAGGGTGACAAGGGTTCCCCATGAGACGTGACACCCCGACGGTCAAATTGTATGTCTCAAAAATTTTGAGTGCAAAATGTGTAACACGGAAGAGGGGATGATGTGGGATTCTGGAATTCAATTCGTATAGTCGTAGGCTAAAGATTCTACGAAATGAAGATTATTTTGGGGGATATTTGCCCAAAATCCGAGGAGAAATTGTTGGATTCATATATTTAAGTGATTATTTCTATAAAATACAAGTGCCCTGGAAGTTTTTCAGCATGTTGAATCCATTTATGCATTCAGAAATGGATTCTAAACAACAAAAAATAGTGATTCATGTAAATTTATATTACTGCATTCCGGCGAAAAAATCCATTTCATAGAACAGCTAGCCAATGCCATTTGTATATCGTGAAAGTCTGGGAGATCTCCTCGAGCCTTTCGCTCATTAATGGCAATCTTTAGGGTTCATGCATGATGACTTGTTAGCATTAAATCTTACTAATTGAATATATAGAAAGAAGTATGAAGGTGGTGGGGATGGGGAACAACAATTAAGGAATGGATAATTATAGAAAGTGGTCGGTCGGGCTTCAAAATAGGGTTACAAGGTATAACCAACAGAGGTGAGGGCCCGACAGTCAAATTGTATGTCTCGAAAGTTTTGAGTGCAAAACATGTAACACATAAGAGGGCATGATGGTGCAGGCCAGCGGTCAATTTGTATATCGCATAACTCCGGGTACTATTTGCAAGTCACGAAACATTGGAAACAGAATCTTGAGCTCGCCTGTCCAGGAACCTGCAATTGAAAAAGTGGCCAAGTAAGGAATAGGGAAACAGTAGGTCAAACTTGTTTTTGCTAATATATTGAAATTTGTAATAGATATCCCATTACCTGGCAAGATCTTTTCTGCATGTTTCTGGACAAGTTGTGTAGGGATAGTCAGTGTGAATGTCTCCTCGAGCCTTTTGCTTATTAATGACGATATTTATGGTTGTTTCATGATGAACTATTAGCATTAAACCTTAGTTGTTTCATATTTGGAAAGAAGTATGAAGGTGGCGGGCACAGGAAACAGTGACTAGGAATTGGAAATTTCGTGAACCCGCCAACTCGAGGATCCAAAATAAGGTGACAAGGGTGACAAGGGTTCCCTAGGAGACGTGAGGCCTCGACGGTCAAATTGTATGGATCCAAAATTTTGAGTGAAAAATGTGTAGCACGGAAGAGGGGATGATGTGGGAGTCTGGCAATCAATTTGTATGTCGCAGAGGTTCGGGTGTTGTTTGCAGGTCATGGAACAATGGAAGTGCAATCTAGATCCTGCTTTCCCGAGAATCTGTGATCGAAAAAGTGGCTATGTATGGAATGGGGAAGTAGTCGGTAATAGGGAGGTCAATTTCATAGATTGTGTTGCGTAGTGGGCTGTAGATTGTGTTACGTGGAAGCTTGGTAAGCATAATTAATGTGCATTGGGAAGGGTGCAAATGTGGTGGGAATGGAAGGGAGCAATAAATGATTTGAAACTTTTTGTGAACTCAGGTAGAGTGAAGATTGCAAGTTGGAGGAGCCTAGGATGGATTGTAGATCACAAAATTTTTGGGTGCAAGATGTATATCACAGAACAGGGGAAATAAGAGTTCGATAGTGCCAACCTGGGAACCAGCGACCATAAAATTGGCTAAGTATGGAAAGGAACGACGGTCGATTGGACTCGTGGTGTGAGAATATAGATGGAGATGAGGATATGTCAGTCTACCAACCTAAGAACTCACGATCATAGAAAGGTGACTAAGTATAGATCCAGAAAGGGATAATAGAGGGGAACAAGAAAAGGGAAAAAGGGGTAAGTATCTCACACAACAACATCTATTGTTCATTTATTAATGCCAATCTTTTCAAACCTGTGTGGTGAGTTGTCACTATTAAAATCATAATGAATATGCATTGGGAAGGGCTTGAATGTGGCAGGGATGGAAGGGAGCGATAAATGGTTTGAAACTTTTTTGAACCCAGGTATAATGAATCTTGCGAGTTGGAGGAGTTTGGGGCCGAATTGTAGATCACAGAAGTTTTGGGTGCAAGATGTATATGACAGAACACGGGGCATAAGAGTTCGATAGTGCTAACTCGCGACCCCGTAGTCAGATAATTGGCTAAGTATATAAAGGGATGGTGGTCGGTCAAGCTCATGATGTGACTATATAGATGAAGATGAGCATCTTCCAGTTCACCAACCCAAGAACCCATGATCATAGAAATTTGACTAAGTATAGAACCAGAAAAGGATAATAGAGGGGAAGAAGACAAGGAAAAAATGGGTAAGTATAGAAGAGGGAAAAGAAAGGGAGAAACGAACATTTAGTCTCAACTATGTAATATACTTGGAGGTCGACAAAGTCAGGTCCAAATTTAAAGAGAATTTGTTTATATTTATTCGAATAGTATTCATATTAATATATCTTAATAGATTATTTATGGTCCAAATGTAAACCATCTTCCAATTTGTAGGGTGTTTTGCGGCTCGCAAATTTTTCTCAAACCCATCATAAGCAATAGAACAAAAATATATGACGTAACATTTTTATATGCAAGGATATTCTCAAATACAAGAAGTTGTAATATATGCACAATATTAAATAGGAACATGATGTCAACACCTGAGTTTCCATGTTGAAATAGAGTCATTCATTGACTCTATTTTTGGGGCCCCGAAGAATGAAAATAGGACGGGCCTACCCATTTCTTTCTTAATTATAGGGTGCGCACCACATAACTATGTCCTATCACAAATTATTCTTCCACGTAAAATGTAAGGAGCGAATAGGGTAGATTTTATTTAAATCGAAGTGCTCGGAAGTAGAAAAAAAGATTATCTTGCATGTTTAACTACGGATCAAAGAGCGTCTTAAATTCTTGTAGAAATAGGTTGAATTCATCTATCAATAGTTGTACAGGAAAATGAGTCAATTTAAAAAAAAATTACAAAATTAAAAAAAACAATATTAAACATTGGAAAACACCATACAACAACCTCAAATATTTTATATTCAGATAAACTGGGTAACAAAATACAGTTGAGATTATTTCCCAAAATAACTCTCTTGGAATTTGTAAAAAAATATATAGTTCAGCACATATTCTCTGAAATTTAAATGTGTTTGCCATAATGATTGTGAGTGGGGCTTCCGCGGACCATAAAGAAAATATGTTCAAGAATCAAGCTTGTAGAAAGAAGAAAGTCGGCGATGGAAGACAACAAGACCTGGAAACAAGAAAGACAAAATTGTCAGTCTTCGATTAAACCTTTCTATTTAAAGAGGTAGAGTAACTCGATGAATACATCGACAAAGACAGAAGAATGTGATCAATATGAACTTACTATGACGCTATACCATTCCTTGTCATTTTCTCGTTGATGTACTTTATGGATTTCCTCGACAGTTATGGGAACCGTCTCAAGCATCCTTTTCCCTTCATTGTTAGTCTTTTCAATAGCCTTTTTGAACCACTCCCCGATGTAGCTCCTCATGGTTGCCACATTGATTTCATGCCAGATTTTTATACTGAATAATTCACTTTCCAAGTCCCTTAGATCAATAGAAAGGTTGTGCAATGCTTCTTCAATATCTTGGTTTTTAATCCAATAATCAACTAGCCAATTTCTCATGCCATCTTCACCATATTCAAGAATTCCATAGAAATTTTCAAATGACAGTCTTTTATAGATTTAAACTTGATCATCAAATGCTTTCCTGGTTAAAAAAAATGAGTTGAATATCAATTTCGGCTCTTAGAATTCATGGGTCTTCTAGCTAGATCTATCTCAGTTATCTTCTTGAATAGTTTGTCTCTTCTAGATATGGCCTGGCTACATTATCTTTTTATTCAACATTTTGTACTTTGATAAGTGTTAATTTCCCTCTATCAGCGAAAACTTGGAGTTTAAGGTGCCTTCCTTGTAATGTTCCTGGTCATCCACATATGAGACAACTTAGAGATGTGATTCAGGCCCAATTCAAAGATGAGGGAGTGTTTTTATGTGACATCATCTTTGGGGGAAAAATTATGTTAGCCAATAGAAGCTCAAACAAAAAATTCAAGTATCTTATGATTGTTATTCTCCCTGTATTCAATCATTTGGTTGGTTGAAAGGCCTACCTAAATATTTGTATGTTGAATTTCTTTGTTTTATTGGTGTAAATTGGAAGGGACATTCAAGTCACATACAAAAATGCTCCTTTGTTGAAGTATATAGCTTCTTCCAACAACACAGATTTGGCAAGTGTCTCAAATGTTGTAGACCAAACCAAAATCTATCTTTTGTCAAAGGAGTGGCACATATCGTGGCTTAAAAAATGGTCTGGAATATTCAGAAGTGATGCTAAATATTACTCCATGCCCGAATATACTCAGAAGGAAATTATAAATTTGGATCCTCATGAAAGTGGGAAACTGTATGATTGGTTGAATCAACATTCTAAAATTATAGAACTTTCTATCTCAAAGTTTGTTGAGCGACTTCTGGATGTAGTAACAGACTCGACAGACAAACAGCTTCTATCTCAAAGTTTGTTGAGCGACCTCTGGATGTAGTAACAGACTCGACATACAATCAATTTTTGATCACTACTGGTACTAATTTCAAGTATATCAATTCGTGACTCCAAGATCTAGGTAGCTTTAGCTTCATACATCGACATTGGTGGTGATTCCAGGCTCCAAATAGCTTCAACTTCAGACATTGACACTGGCAGTGGAAATGAGAACAATGTCATCGATTGTAGGGCTGTAATGCAGTGAACAAGTAGGCATGTCATTGGAAAAGCACTTAGATTGCAGGGTTGTCAGACCTGCAAAAGAGCATCGACTTTGGCGTTTCTTTGTCACGACAATTACAATGTTGTTGTGAGTCCGGACATCTTTGGAGGTTGGGTTTCTTGTGCGATGATGACCTCGAAATTAGGTGCATGTCAGACATTTATTATCTGTACATTGCAGTTTTAATGTAATTTCCATAGCCGACGATGGATCGAATTCATTTCCACAAGCAATATTAATTTTTTAATTAATTTACATTCTTGAAGGACATGAATCCCAAATAACGCCTGAAACTTTTCGACCAATCGTGTGTTAAAAAAATACATTATTTTATATTTTTAAAAATAAAAATTTGTATTTTCTATGTCTAACATTAGGTTGCACACATAAACATTTTTAAGTTAACTGAAATTAATATGTAGTCAACTCAGATCCCCGGAAGCGATCTTATTTCCATCATGTTAGTTGGGATAGAAGGATCCACCACCAGGAGAAAGAGACAAGCTAGCAATAAAATCATCTGCACAAACCCAAGCTGGGGTGGAAGAACTCTACGACTAGAAAGTCATGTTGTGCTTATCGACCTATGATCTTGATGAAAAAATCAAGAGATGCTTGCGGCGAGGTGATGGATATTTATTTGAAACAGACAAGTTAATACTTCAATCATCATGCAACTTCTATTTTTTTCAAATATCAGATCTACTGCAACAGAAGAAATGCATTCTCCTTATTCAAAGCACGATAAACAACAAGAAGATTGATATTTCGTGGAAATAGCTCTAGAATATCTACTACATCAAGTTCTCTTCTAAAGAATGAAACAAAATCATTACATGAAGGTGGTAGTAAAAGGTGATCTTCAGAAACCAAAACATTACCTAAATATGTCAAACTTCCTGCAAAAGGTGGTAGTATAAAGTAATCTCCAGAAAGTGTTGCAAAGTCCATAGTCCATAATTACTTCTCATTAACTTTTCCCAGTTACTTGTCGATGCATGCATCAGAAACTTTTGAGAGCCTCATTCCTTGATTATATACCCACCTTCAACCACTAGGAGAATATTCTTGCAAAGAGTGGTAAGCTCTTCGACCCAGATGCAATTATTTGCATAGGAATAGTGAAAACAATGTGTAGTAGTGATAGAAAGTTGATTGTATGTCGAGTCTTATCCTACATCCAAAGGTCATTGAACAAACTTTGAGAAAGAAGATGACTTTCTTTCAAGTCTGTTACTACACCCAGAAGTCGTTCAACAAACTTTGACATAGAAAGTTTTGTAATTTTAGGATGTTGATTCAACCACTCATACAGTTTCTCACCTTCGTGAGGATCCAAATTTATAATTTCCTTCTGAGTATATTCATGCATGGAGTAATATTTCGTCACTTCCAAATATTCCGGACCATTTTGTAATCCACGATATGTGCGACTCCTCTGACGAAAGATCAATTATGGTGTGGTCTACAACATTTGATACACTTTACAAATCTTTGATGTTGGAAGAAGCTATATACTTCAACAAAGGAGCATTTTCCAGGTGACTTGAAAATCCCTTCCAATTTCCAGCAATAAAACAAAGGAGTTCAACATACAAATATTCAGGAAGGCCTTTCAACCAACCAAAGGATCGAATAAAGGGAGAATACCAATCATAAGATACTTGAATTTTTTTTGTCTGAGTTTATGTTGCCTAAAATAATTTTTCTCCCTCAAAGATGACGTCACATAAAACCACTCCCTCATATTTCATATGTGGATGACCAGGAACATTACAAGGAAGGCACCTTAAAACCCAAATTTTCGATGATAGAGGGAAATGGGAATAAATATTTAAAATGAATGTTGGAGAATGATAATATAATCTTTTGTAAATATTGGTTTAATGTGTTTTAATGGGAGATGTCCTCGACCTTTTCACCTGTTAATTCCAATATTTTTGAATATGTGTGGTGAGTTGTCACTAATAAAGGCATGATTAATGTGCATTGGGAAGGGCGTGAAGGTGATGGGGATGGACGGAAGTGAAAAATGATTTGAAATTTTTGTGAACCTGGGAGCTCGGGAACCTGCGAATGTGTGACGACGGGATGTGAAGAATAGACTAAGTATGGAAAGGCAGGGCAGAGTGCCTTAAAAAAATAAAGTAAACAACAATTTTTCCAAGTTCAAGATCCACAAAAAAAAAAATCAGATCCCATAATATTGACCTCTACCAATTCGATATCAGGAGACTCGGGTGCGTCTGGGGTGCTTGTGAGAAAAGATAATGCTTTGTTGAAGATTTGTTTGTATTGCAACATGTGATAGTAATTATGTCCTGATAGGATTTAAAATGAACACTTGGGGATGATAATATAATCTCCTGTAGATATTGGTTTAATGCATTTTAATGGGAGATGTCCTTGAGCTTTTTGGTTATTAATGCCAATATTTTCGAACATGTGTGGTGAGTTGTCACCAATTAAAAGCGTAAGTAATTTGCATTGAGAAGTGTGTGAAGTTGGCGTGGATGGACGGGAGCTGTAATATCCCCCGATAGTGCCCCAGTGATATTATGAATGGTAATCATGTTTATGAATTGTAATCATGTTTTGTAGGCTGGTGAGTCAAGTATTGATAAGCTGGTGGGCTTATGTGTTTATTAGGTTGGAGAGCCTAAGTGTTAAGGCCAGGAGCCTAATTTTTGTATATGTTATTATGCATATCATTAATATAATATATAAACATCATTGTGTGCCGACCGACAATGAAGAAAGAGTGATGGGGGACTAAGCTTCCACAGAATGGGTAAGGGAGAGGGGGTTGAAAGGTTGGAAGAGGGGATAAGCTTGAGGGCTTAAGTCCTTGAATAATAATTTTTTATTATTTCAAAGTGGTGTGAAAGGTATTTTTTTTTCTCCTAAGTTCCTGCAAAAAGGGAATGCATACTTGATGGAGTGCATGCAGCTTCATGGGCAACATGTGCGGCCTAGGCACATGCAATTTAACCTAACAATGGAGTCATGATGGGGGTTTGTCCTCCATTCTGTCATGCGCTCTCTGAACCGTGTTACCTCTACGTCTGATTGCTGCATACCTCACGCAGCTCTGAAAACTGAAATCGTGAGACCTCTGTGATCGACTGGTGTATTCCCGTGAATTATGTCTGGTCTTTGCATTTGACCTCCATCATTGACCTCTGCATAATTTCCTTGTCACACATCTGAAAATCAGTGGCAAACCCATGGACGGAGTTGTGTCTCTTGTGTGTCATGTGAACCCAATTTATCCATTCTGCAAATCTGAGTTCATGCTTAACTGTCTGGGTCACTGTATTTTGTGAAACATGAGCATACTGTAATTGTCTATGTCGCGTGTAAGGTAGCTAGAGAGGTAGTGGAGGGGCCCAGAGGGCCCATAGGTAGCTAGAGAGGTAGTGGAGGGGCCTAGAGGGCCCATAGTAATGATAGTGGAGACCATTCAATGTAAGGTGGACTAGGTCCACTATATTATTAAATAAGGCCCACTATGGTAGTTAGATATAATAAATGGGTAATTAGATATAATAAATGTAAAAGGACTTCTTAGAAGAATCTACTTCTAGAAGATTCCTCCTCTAAAATGTTCTTAGGTGATGGTAGCACTATATAAAGGGATTCAAGCAATGTAATGAGACATGAGGAGAAGTATTGTATTTTGTTAAGAACCCAATACTGAATACAAAAGAACCACAACAGATATACCAGAACAATATGCGAAACCACACTTTATTATTACCAAACCCTTGAGGTAGAGAAACACCATACAATGGATCCTATTATGGAAGGGATCCTCTCCTATTCACTTGCCTCTTCGAGGGGGCAACCTCCTAATGAGCTTCAGCTCCAAATACAATACTTCTCTTCATGTCTCATTACATTGCTTGAACCCCTTTATATAGTGCTACCATCACCTAAGAACATTCTAGAGGAGGAATCTTCTAGAAGTATAACCTTCTAAAAAGTCCTCTTACATTTATTATATCTAATTACCCATTTATTATATCTAACTACCATAGTGGGCCTTATTTAATAATATAGTGAACCTAGTCCACCTTACATTGAATGGCCTCCACTATTATCACTATGGGCCCTATGGGCCCCCCCACTACCTCTCTAACTACCTTACATTACATCCCCCTTATGAAAGCGTTGTCCTCAACGCTTGATGTACAACCATATACCAGGGTCCCATGGATAATTGTGGACCATAATGCTAAAGAAGATTGAAAAACCAAGGTCCCATGTAGAAAGGAAATCCACCATGATGAAGTAGTCCAACCACCATTGTAAGCTCGGTTCCCATGTCCAAGTGTTCATGTGAACTCCCTGTGGAGGATTTTGGAACCCAATAACCAACTCCAAATGATGCTCCAAAGACTGACACCTATCATGTGGATCTAAATAAGAAGATCCATCCACTTAGTGGAAAAGGGTCATAGCAGAATCTGGAATGAATAATACCACTGTAGAATATGTAGACTGAATGCTGGTAACTAGCTCTTGATGTGGGACATTGATGTTCTCTACAGAAGGTGGAGTAGAGTCATCAAATAAAATATGAAAATGGTTGTCATCCCAGAAATGACAACTATCCATATACCAATCATCACAATCTACCTCAAAATCATACCAAGCATATATTTCTTGATTATATTCATCCCTGAGGCCCTCCATAATAAATCTCTCCTACATATTATTCAATGAATCTTGAATACTATGAAAACTATCATTGAGGCCGTCTGTGAGGCTGTCTGTGAGACCATGTACAAATGCATCCAATATGTCATCAAATGTGTGAAACAATTGGGCTTTGAATGATTCGAGAATTTTTTTCAGGTTTTGAGAAGAAATAGCCATCTGAGCATCCTATGAACTCACCCAATAAGTTACGGCAGAAAATCGCGGCTTTTTCTGGAAAAACCCTAAAAAATTGTTGAATTTAAAATGCTCATAACTTCACTTCCCGGACTCCGTTTTGGCTGATTTTGTTTTTTAAATTGGGTGAAATTGTGAGAGGAACTTAGATATATAATTTATTTGGGCAAATTTGGCCTCCAAATGCTACAGAAATAAAAAAATTATCACCGTCGTCCGCGAAAAAAATCCTGAAATTTTGCAGATTTTAAAACTTCAATATCTTGACTTCCTGGACTCTGTTTCAGACGATTTGTTTTTTCAACTTGGGTTTTTTTCTGAGAGTAAATCAGATATACAACCATTTTCTGAAAAGTTTTCACATAAATATACCAAAAACTTCAATAATGTCGTGGCCCTCTTTTTTCTTCTCCGAAAAAAAATCTACAAAAATAAAAATATTTGTCCACAATGTCTACCCAAGGAAAGTGATTTGATACCACTTGTTAAGAACCAAATACCTGAATACAAAGTATCACAATAGATCCAAATATATCTGAATGTTCTTAGGTGATGGTAGAACTATATAAAGGGACTCAAGCAATGTAATGAGACATGAGGAGAAGTATTGTATTTGGAGTCGAAGCTCATTAGGAGGATGCCCCCTCGAAGAGGCAAGTGAACAGGAGAGTATCCCTTCCATAATAGGATCCATTGTATGGTGTTTCCCTACCTCAAGGGTTTGATAATAATAGAATGTGTTTTCTTCTATCTTGCTTTGTGGATCTATTGTGGATTCAGTATTTGTGGTTATTATATTGGTATATCTATTCAGGTTCTTAACAAGTGGTATCAGAGCACTTTTCTTGGGCAGACATTGTGGGCAAATATTTTTTATTTTTGTAGATTTTTTTTTTCGGAGAAGAAAAAAGAGGGCCACGACATTCTCAAAGTTTTTGGTATATTTCTATGAAAATTTTTTAGAAAAGAGTTGTATATATGAGTTCCTCTCAGAAAAACACCCAAGTTGAAAAAACAAATCATCCGAAACGGAGTTCGAGAAGTCAAGATATTGAAGTTTTAAAATCTACAAATTTTCAGGATTTTTTCCTCAGACGGCGGTGAGAATTTTTTTATTTTTGTAGCATCTAGAGGCCAAATTTGCCAAAATAAATTACAGATCTGAGTTCCTCTCACAATTTCACCCAATTTCAAAAAAACAATCAGCCAAAACGCAGTCCGAGAAGTGAAGTTATAAGCATTTTAACTTCAACAGTTTTTTAGGGTTTTTCCAGAAAAAGCCACGATTTTCTACCATAACTTATTGGGTCTATTTTTGTTTTTTTTTCATGACGGTTGAGGGACTGAAGAGTTCATAGGGTGCTCAGATAGATATTTCTTTTCAAAACCTGAAAGAAATTCTTGAATCATTCAAAGCCCAATTGTTGCACACATTGGATGACAGATTAGATGCATTTGTGCATAGCCTCACAAACAGTCTCACAGACAGCCTCACAGACGGCCTCAATGATAATTTTCGTAGCATTCAAGATTCATTGAATAACATGTAGGAGATGTTTCTTATGGAGGGCCTCAGGGATGAATATAATCAAGAAATATATGCTTGGTATGATTTTGAGGCCGATTGTGATGATTGGTATATGGATAGTTGTCATTTCCAGGATGACAACCACTTCCATATTTTATTTGATGACTCTACTCCACCTTCTGTAGAGAACATCAATGTTCCACATCAGGAGCTAGTTACCAGCATTCAGTCTGCATATTTTACAATGGTATTGTTTCTTTCAGATTCATCTTTGATCCTCTCCCACTATGTGGATGAATATTCTTATTTGGATCCACATGATAGGTGTCAGTATTGGGAGCATCATTTTCATTTGTTTATTGGGTATCGATATCTTCCATGTGGATTTCACATGAGCACTTGGACATGTGACCCTGGTTTACAATGGAAGTTGGACTACTTCAGCATGATGGCTTTCATTTCTACATCGGACTTTGGTTCTTCAGTCTTCTTCAACATTATGGTCCACAATTATCCATGGGACCTTGGTATATGGTTGTACATCAAGCGTTGAGGACAATGCTTTCATAAGGGGGATGGAATGTAAGGTAGCTAGAGAGGTAGTGGAGGGGCCCAGAGGGCCCATAGTGATGATAGTAGAGACCATTCAATGTAAGGTGGACTAGGTCCACTATATTATTAAATAAGGCCCACTATGGTAGTTAGATATAATAAATGGGTAATTAGATATAATAAATGTAAGAGGACTTCTTAGAATGTTCTACTTCTAGAATATTCCTCCTATAGAATGTTCTTAGGTGATGGTAGCACTATATAAAGGGATTCAAGCAATGTAATGAGACATGAGGAGAAGTATTGTATTTGGAGCTGAAGCTCATTAGGAGGATGCCCCCTCGAAGAGGCAAGTGAACAGGAGAGGATCCCTTCCATAATAGGATCCATTGTATGGTGTTTCCCTACCTCAAGGGTTTGATAATAATAGAATGTGGTTTCTTCTATCTTTCTTTTTGGATCTATTGTGTATTCAGTATTTGTGGTTATTATATTGGTAGATCTATTCAGGTTCTTAACACTGCATGTGTTTTAACTATGGGTTGTTGTGGCCACGCAGTCCCTTGGATGAGTGTGATTGGATACCATCATTCATTCCTTGATGAGCCATACTGTGGTCCTCCTTGCATTGTAACAGAGATGAAGAAGCAGGTTTCCAGGCCTGTGTGCAACACTCTCTCCAGGTGAGGGAGGTGGTTGTGGTTGAATAAGTAGTTTGTCAGGCCTATGAGTGACTCTCTCTAGGTGAGAGAGTGCGTGGAGGAAGTGAGAACTCCTGGAGGGGGTACTGTAGCTTCCATAGAACTCGGAGAATTATTGTCTGACCTATTTTTGAAGCCCAGGGCAAGGGAGGTTTAGTAGTCGAAGGACTATCTTGGTGACAATGAAGGTGTATACTCCTAAGGTGGGATAGGCATGTGGGGAATGAGAGTCTGTGAGAAGTGGGCATAAGTGGCTCCTGGGAGAGAATCCTTCCTCATAAACTATGTGTCTTCATGTTGACCATTCCTAGCCTAGGATTCCCTTGCCTGGTGGAGCTTAGTCCTATCTTGGGGGTGAACTACTATTGAGAGTGATGAGCAGTGTGGTATAAGGCTGGGAGGTTCATGGAAGGTCTGCACGTAGTTGGTGGTGTTACACCAGTTTAAAAGATAAGTATTAATTCTATACTTAATTTATATGTGATGCATGTCTATGTCTTGAAATGTTATCATGTATTCCGTTGCATGTTTGAATTGTTGTTAATTTTGTTTAAGTCTATATGGCAGTAGTAAATCCATGTTAAATATGTTAATTTGATTTAATGCATATTCTTTATAAATATATGTGTATATGTTCCACATAGTAGTGTTTCCCAGCAGTGGGGATGATGGTTAGGGACATTACAATATGGTATCAGATCCATAGTTTCAACGTTGAGCCTAGATAGGCCGAATAAGTTGTCTTTGAACCCAAGTTTTCTAGTGAAAATGGTGTTCGGAGGAACCAATTTCGAACCTTAGAGTGTTTCTGAGTGCTAAGGGGTTACTTGGTTGTGTTGCGAAGCTTAGGAGGAGTAGCAGTAGAATAAAACCGCAACCGGTGTGATATTTGACCACAAAGAGAGATCTCAACACTTGGGGTGTTGGAGCCATAGGATCGGTTGGGAAAAAGAAGAGTCCTTTACGATCGTCAGATTCAGAGGTGTAGGAAGGTTATCCTAGAATCCTTTCAAATTTCGGCAATCGGGAGAAGTGGAATGCACTGAGGCATAAACTCCTGAAGGATATATACACCATATATCATAGGAAAAGATCCTAACTATTAGATCCGTGTCCTGAAAGACAAAGGAAAATCACTTCGAAGGAGTTCTAGTGTGGAGTGTGACAAACTCTCGAAGTAGATCGCAATTGTCCATTGTGAATGACATGCATCAAGAGATCGTGTACTTCGGGTGGAAGTACTTCGTGAGGAGACAAGTGTTGTGAGTATGAAACACCCAAATGCCGAAGTGTCGAAGTCACTCATAGTCATTGATCATGAAGGAGGGCACGCGTCGGTAGATTGTGAACTCCGAGAGAAACCACTCCGGGCAAAAGCGAGCGTAGAGGAGTTGAAACTCCCGAAGTCTGAAGCTATGAAGCCCAAAGTTTTGAAGTGAAAGGATAGACATGGTGGGGTCGGATGACATAGCCTGGGGTGACGTGGAACTTTCTAGGTGTACCACGTGTCATTGCCTTAGTTGGTGATGGTTGTACTATCTGGGGCCCAAGGTTATGTAATGTAGTTAAAGGTCGAAGGACCCACAGTAGCATTGATCATGATACATCAAGATCAACAGCCAGAAGGCATTGCAGGGACCCAAGTTGCATGGAAGTTGATTCTCCAAGGTGGTCCCGCAATCCAAACCACAGTTTAACTGAAGGGTTATTTGTGAGCATTAGAAGAATTGCAGGATGAAAGGTGGGTTACTCCAAACCACCATTGCATGCCCCCGCAATTGGGAAAATTCCAAGTGATGTAACGAAACAACATCACCTAAGGTGATGTGGGAGTGTTCATAGATTAATGGTTCAGGGTGTGCGGATGTGAAATATTCCGATGTCCCAATGTCTCGAAACTCAGACACCTGAGGTTCCATAGCGAGTGTCACTCGTTGGATTCTAGGTAGACGTCGACCATTGATCCACCCTACTGCGTGAGTTTGGTAACTCAGAACTCTGAGTGATTGTCATATTTCCCTTTGAAAATTTTTGAGGCCGAAGGCCCGAGTACGCACTTATTGATCTAGCTCTTGGTCATGACCCATGGTCGTGTGGGTTGGGGACTGAGAGAAAGGGGCTAGTGCTCGAAAACTTAGCAAAGCAGATCTTCGAAAGAATAAATCTGCAGGGATTCTTAATTGAACGAGAATCACAGAGAATGAAAACTGGGCATTTTCTTGAATCAGATTTGTTTATGAATGTTGTGGGATTTGTTAAGGAATAATGGCCTGACAAACTCTGGTTGTATGCACATTATGTTTGCAGAAGTTAACGAGTTCTAGAACCAAATAGAGTTGCCACTGAGTGAAAAGAAATGGAAGAGGCATGAACTACTTCCAGTTCCGAGGATGAAGCAAAATGAATGGATGTTCAATTTGGAGTTGAAGTGTCAAACTCCAATGAGCATGTAGAAGAGATAGATAAGGAAGGGAATATGATGAAAATCATTGAAAGATTTCAGAAAGATTCCCAAACTCATCGAGCAGATAGCATAAAGCTCATGAAAGTTAAGGAACGGTAGGGAGAATTCAGCTTAAAGTTGATGAAGAGTCTGGAGAGGATAGAAAAGAAGTTGGAGAAGGAGAGAGACTCGAGAAAAACAGGGAGTCACCATACTTATGAGGGAAGAAGATCAAGGAGTGTTGGTAAACACCATCATCACTCCCAAGGTCGCTCCAAGAGGAGGGTACACAGTAGTTCAAGCTCGTCTCCTACCAGAAAGCACAGGGGATCTGGAGTGGATGAACTGAAGGGAGAAATTAACAAGATTAAGCCGCCTACATTTAATGGAGAACACAAGAAGGAGGAAGATGTCGAAACATAGTTGCTTGGAATGAGGAAATATTTCCAACTGTAGAATTATTCCTCTCATGCAGAAGGAAGAATTGCAATGTATCAACTGAAGGGAAAGGCATCCATGTGGTGGGATCAACTTGTGCAGGTACAACACATTAAAGAGAAAGGTATCACTTGGAAATAATTCAAGAGGTATTTTGAGAAGAAATACTTGACTAAAAGATACTATGGCAGAAAGATGAAAGAGTTCTTTGAACTCAAGCTGGACAGCACGACCATTGATGAATACAAATGAAGATTTTTGGAATTGTTGAAGTATGTCTCGTTCATCAAGGATGATACTATCAAGATTCAAAGGTATCTAAGTGGACTGCTACCTTCCATTGGAGACAAGATTTAGTATGATGATCCTAAGACTATGGAAGAAACAATAAGGAGGGAGAAATGCTTATATGAGCAACAAAAAGAGAATCCTACTTTTCGGAAGGCTTGGGAAGACAAGAAGAAATTCAATATGGATCATAGGAAGAAGGGAACTAAGCCACCCTTTTTCAGAAACAATCCTCAGGGATAGTGTAACACATTATTTTCATCATCCCTATGACCATTAATTATGTAAACCTATTTGTTGCCTTCAGAGGGGTTAGTGGCCTGAGTTCCTGAAGAGAGAAGGGAGAAGAATTTTTCCTGAGAAAAGAAGTTGAATTTTCCTGTGTAAAAACCTTATAAAAAAGGAAGTTCGCAGGTTGCCTATGTATTAGGGTGTGAGAATGTCTGATTCTCACAAGATGCATCATAGCTAGGGTGTGAACAGTTCGCAGGTTGCACTATAAGCAGGGTGCAAGAATGCTTACACATGGGAAAAACGAGCGTTTTCTCGAATCTTCTAGAAGGAGAAACTTCCATGGTGAGGTGGCATCTGAATGGTTTGGATATTACTCGCTTTCATGATTTAGTGGGATTATCCTAACCTCCTCACCTTATCCTCTTCAACTTATAAAAGGAGAGGAGCTCTCATGGAGAAGGGGTTCTTAAGCTTGTTAGATTTGGTTGGCTTGGAATTATTAGCTTGGTTGGAGTGGCTTTGAGATTTGCTTTTGTCAAGATAGATTGTGAATATTATCAGATCTATGCTCTCAGAATTCTTGGAGTGAAAGTGTGTGGGGAATGAAGGACAATTGGAAGGGACCTTATGACATCAAATCCATGGTTGTAATATCTCTTTCACATTTAATATGATACAGTAATATGATTATTTCCTATAAATCTCGTTGTGTTTTATTATATGATTCCTTGATCACATACATAGGTTTATATTGAGTTTATGCTATTTCTATCACTTTGGTTGGTTGTGTTCTTTTGCAGGATCATCATTGTATGAGCATTGGAATGGAGCTAGGATGGCGATGGTGAGAGGAAGCGACATTTAAACGGTATGTCACTCATACCTCTTTAGTTAGTAAATTCAATATTTAAAACTTAAGGAAAGCGTCATGTCCTGGTGTGTTTTGTTCTATATCTAGGTGGATCTAGAGAGATCAGTTAGTGTCTGCACCTACCGATTAGTCCGATAATTTCGAGCTAGATACCCTGCCCTTGCACGTGGATCATACTGTCGACTGTTTCCCCAAGCATCATTGTTGTTTGTGGTAACCTTAGTGGCCTATCTCTCTAGGTTCTTTACACGAGGTGACTGTGGAGGGGCAAGTCTTCACGGTACCTGGAATCGACGTTGGCCAAACTCACTTGGGCTCCCTGGAGGGTATACCCATGATTATGTGTGGGAGCTTGCACCAGGGTGTAAGTCCGCTAAGCAGGTTGTCAACGTAACTTTTTCACCCGCTCTATCTCAGCCCCTCCTTACATTGTTCCTGCGATGTTGGATTTCATCACCAAGTAGTGTGTTCATTGTGAGAAGGTTTTGTTTGTTTGCTTGCTTCCTAGATTTTTAGTGTGTGTTGTTTGTTTTCCCTAGCAAACTCTAGGTTGGATTTATTTAATGGCGTCAGTTCCTGGAATGACCAATGAAGGAACCCCTGCTCCAGGGGAACCTTTTGTTTTTCCCTCTTATGGAAACATTGGTCCTCCTCACCTCACTACTTTGAGCCTTCCAGGTCTCCCAATTGGATTACCGATATGGTTGTTTTCCACTCAGGTAATCCTGAATGCAGTAAGTGCTTCGGTCGTAAGAACTTCCCCCCAAGAACATCAAGTTCATGTTGATCCTTCACCATCTTCACCAGTAAGGTCTTTTTCGCCTTCTTCACTTGCAAGGTTTCCCTCCGTTCCATCTTCTTCGTCGAGCGAAAGTTCCGAAGCTAGTAACTCGATGAATAAGAAGAAGAAGAAAAGAAAGAATAAGAAGAGGAAAGTTAAGCAAGGATCCAAACTTCCAACCACTGTCAAACATGTTGGAAAACAACCAGTTACTGTTAATCATGTTGGGAGTGTTGATGATGTCAAGATCACCCAAACAACCCGTAAGCCCAAGTACCCTTGCAGGATTTGTAAGGGTAGGCATCTTCTTAAGGATTGCCCTGGTTTATCCAAGGTTATAGAAGTATGGTCTACACACCCTGACCAACCCATATCATAAGCCTCTGAACAACATACTGATGACCTCCAGTCAACTAGTCATGATACGGTTGGGAAGAAGAAAAGTAGAGTCAAGTTCCCGTGTATGTTATGCAAAGGAATTCATATAACTCATCTTTGCCCTCATATGGACAAAACCTCAAAATTACTGGAAGACATGATTGTTTCACAACCTCAACTTCCAGTTGTTTATCATAAGATTTCTCTCAACCCTCCTATAGTTGATGGAATGATCACTCCAGTCCCTTCACCGGTCAATCTGATTGATCATGTCGTCAATCTGGTCACATCCTTAGTTGAACCAATTGACAAAGTGGTTGATCCGATACCTTCCTTGGTCAATCCCACTCTCCCCTCAGAGAGTGAAACTAAAACGGTCGATCCAATCCCATCCTTGGTCAATCCGACTCTCCCATTAGAGAGTGTCACCCAAGTGGTCAATCCATTTCCATCTGTCGACCCCATTCTCTCCTTGGAGAATGAAACTCAAGTGGTCGATCTGATCTCTCCATCAATCGATCCTACTCTCCTGCTAGAGAGTAAACCTGATACTGCCCATGTTTTTCTCGTTGATACAGAATCTCCCGTGCCGAGGGGTATTCCTCCTTCTCCTGTAGAACCCCCTCCAAGTAATGAGGCCGACCATTTTGATTGGGGTGTGCTAACTAGATCTCGTCTTCCCTCTTACATTCCTTTCCAGATTACAGTACAGGTTTGTGGTCGGGACATTCCCCAAATGTTGATAGATGAAGGTTCGTCTGTTATTATTTTGTCCTCTATTGTTTGGCAAGAGTTGGGTTGTCCTCCACTTGCATCGGTTACACAGAATCTGTTAGCTTTTAACAGAAGAACTAGTCAACCTTTAGGGACCCTCAGTTTCCTGTAACTCTGGGAGGGAAAACTGTGTTTATCGATGTCATGGTAGTCCAAGACCCCTTGGATTTTGCTTTACTCCTTGGGAGAGATTATGTATATGCCATGAAATCTATTGTGTCTACTCTTTTTCATGTGATATCTTTCCCTCACGATGGATGAGTTGTGACTATTGATCAACTTTCATTGATTGACCCCAACTAGATTGCCTCCCTAAATGGTTCTTATATGCAGACAGTATCGCCCCTGCCACAGGTCAATTATGTGGCATTGTCGCCCATGGCTTCAACTTCTGATGACTTAGATCCAGTAGTTGACATGGTGATCTCTTCGATAGGGTTGTTAGAGCTTGATCTCTTTACTCTTGTCGCGACCCTCGACATGTGTTCCTTCCAAAGAATTTTTCTTCCATCCAGTGAATATCTCTTGGAAGCCATGACTGAGTTTTGTCCCTTGCATGGTGTCCTTCCAGAGCCTTGTCCTCTTGGAATCCATGATCAAGAAGAGAGTTCGAGGATAGTTTTTGCGTCTCTGCGGCAACCTCGTTAAAAAATGAAACCACTTTCGAGGATAGTTTTTTTACGTCTCTAAGGCAACCTCATTAAAAAATGAAACAGAGGTCTTTTGAGCATGGTTTTTTGATTTCAAGCTTGTTAAAAAATGAAACCACTTTTGAGGATATTTTTTCATCTCTGTGGCAACCTCGTTAAAAAATGAAACAGATTTTACGAGCATAGTTCTTGTTTCTATGTCAAGCTCGTTAAAAAATGAAATAGTTTTCCCCCTCTCTATTTGAGTCAACTCCTTCGTCTAGTATTTGAAGCTTTATTTCATTCTCCTTTGTAGTTGGATGAAACGAAGCTTGGGGGGCATTTGCTTCAACCTCTGGACTTCATGCTGAAGTAGAGCCACTAGTTTCTTAAGCTCGGGGCTAAGTACCAACCATGCGTTGGGAAGTTGCAAGCATGATTTCCTCTAGTTCAAGCTTGTGTAAAAATGAAACCAGGTCCAAGCGCAGTTTTGTTTAGTTTTTAAGCTTGTGTAAAAAATTAAAATCTATTCCAAGCATAGTTTTGTTTTGTTTTAAATCTTGCGTAAAAATGAAAACAATCCCGAGCTTAGTCTTTGTTCTTTCTCATGCTCGTAAATCAATGGGAATGTAACTGAGTATACTTTTATCACTTTTTCACACTCATAAAGGTTATACGAAAAAGGAACCCCCTGGAGTTCCCTTTAAGCTCTTTTCAGACTCTCTAAACATGAAAAAATTGTCGAGCGACCTTGTTCTTTTCACACTCGTTAAAGTATTTGAAGAAAACGTTCGATGAGCGATAGTTTATCACTTTTTCAGTCTCGTCGAACTAATTTATGAAAAAGGAACTGGGAGAGTTTTCTTTAAGTGTTTTTCAGACTCTCTAAACATGAAATACCCCTGAGTTTTATTTCTTTGGACTCATTAAACAAACATCGAAAGGCCCATATGGGACCGAACCACTCCTTTCTAGGGTTCGTTAAACATACTCTGAGGGACTTGTCCGAAGGATGAGCTTACATTTCAAGCATATGTTATCCTCCTCAAGCTTGTGTAAAAATAAAGAGGTACTCGCCAGAAATGGTGGGGGAAAAATTGGGAAAGAATTGTGTCTAAACCTGTATTCCATGGAACAGTCACTTTTGAACATGACACCCTTTCACTCGCCTTGTGTCTAGGCTAGAAAATTCGCTCGTCTCTTGGTCATAATCCTTTATAAGATTACAAATTGGTTTTTGATCCCCATTGTTGAGTCAGTATTTCCGAGACAGTTGTCGTGTGGTCAATATGTTCAAAGAGAAATTCAACCTAGAAAGCCTTCTATTGCGTCAGCCTTTTCTGTAGTCTTTAAGCCTTCTATTGCGTCGGCCATCCCCGAGTCAGTCTTGAACCACTTGTTACTCTGATCTACATCAAATCTTGTTACTTGTTTCGTGTCATTGATGTGGGATACATTAAGGCCCTCCTGTGATGAGTCTTTTCCTGTCGACTTCAACTCATTATCTAGGAATTAGACTTAGAAACTAATTGGTACCTTGGAACTTGCATGCCTTAATGGCAGGTTTCCTCGCTTTTGACAATGGGTTTTCATTATTGACCCCTGATCAGGAGATTCCGCCGAGTGTTCGACTTCAGCTCATTTATTCACATTCGTTGGATTGTACTAGTGTACCTTGGGAGTCATTGACATTAATGGTGATTTCCCTTGCACTTGTTAACTGTATACACTAATGATCGGTAATCAAGTGGTTTCTACCATGTTCTACTTCGACACATGTACTCACATGGTTAGATTCGTACTATAGAGTGGTGGAGATGAAGACCCTGGATCTTTTCTGATAGATTCAGGTTGTGTTGGAGTATATTCAGTGTATTGTTGCATAGATCCACATTGTATGTCTGGTGGTTATGTTCAAATTTGAGTCTTTAACACATATATCCACAGTGTATTTTTGGTGGCTATGTTTAGATTTGAGTCATAATGGCATGGATCCACAGTGTATGTTTGGTGGCCATGACCTGTCTTACTTGACATGGATCTTCGCATGTCGACATTTATGCTTTGAGTCATTTGTATTCTGAGTATAGGAATGCCTACCTCAGTGATGATATATTATTGTACTGTATTTCCTTGTTTGTTGGCAGGTTTCCAACCGATTGTTCCTTGTTCCCTACACACACTCAACAAAGTATTTCAGCTATCACTTTGTTCTAACTTCATACTTTCGGGGGCTCTCTGTTACACATTATTTTCATCATCCCTATGACCGTTAATGATGTAAACCTATATGTTTCCTTCAGAGGGGTCAGTGGCCTGAGTTCCTGAAGAGAGAAGGGAGAAGAACTTTTCCTGAGTTCCTGAAGAGAGAAGGGAGAAGAACTTTTCCTGAGAAAAGAAGTTTCATTTTCCTGTGTAAAAACCTTATAAAAAAGGAAGTTCGCAGGCTGCCTATGTATTAGGGTGCAAGAATGTTTGATTCTCATAGGCTGCATCATAGCTAGGGTGTGAACAATTCGCAGGTTGCACTATAAGCAGGGTGCGAGAATGCTTACACGTGGGAAAAACGAGCGTTTTCTCAAATCTTCTAGAAGGAAAAACTTCCATGGTGAGGTGGCATCCGAATGGTTTGGATCTTACTCACTTTCATGATTTAGTGGGATCATCCTAACCTCCTCACCTTATCCTCTTCAACTTATAAAAGGAGAGGAGCTCTCATGGAGA
>ML785540.1:266654-301124 GCA_009831015.1 Picea engelmannii
GTTGGAAGGGACCTTATGACATCAAGGCCATGGTTGTAATCTCTCTTTCACATTTAATATGATACAGTAATATGATTCTTTCCTATAAAGCTTGTTGTGTTTTATTGTATGATTCTTTGATCACATACATAGGTTTATATTGATTTTATGCTATTGCTATCACTTTGGTTGGTTGCGTTCTTTTGCAGGATCATCATTGTATGAGAATTGGAACGGAGCTAGGATGGCGATGGCGAGAGGAAGCGACATTTAAACGGTATGTCACTCATACCTCTTTAGTTAGTAAATTCAATATTTAGAACTTAAGGAAAGCGTCATGTTCTGGTGTGTTTTGTTCTAGATCTAGGTGGATCTAGGGAGATCAGTTAGTGTCCGCACCTACCGATTAGTCCGATAATAGATAGCCATCTTTTAGAGAGCCCAAGAAGGCTGAAGTAGGTGGGAAAATGTCAATACCGCCGCCTATGGAATGTTGAGGTTGTAAAGGGAATCATAGGTACAGATATTTCCTCCACATAAATGATAAAGTGAGAGTTGTCCACAATATACAATAGGTTGAAATAGTGGAGGACATGGGTAGAAGAATTCCAAGGATCTACGCAGGCCTGGACAAAAAGCAAGTTGAATATCAATTGCACATGATTGAAGTGGAAGGTATGATCAACAACCATGCCTTTACTATTTTAATTGATTTAGGGGATAGCCATAGTTATATAGATCCTAGAGTGGTGGAAAGTTCTCAATTATCGAGAAGCAAACATGAAAAATCTTGGTTAGTGTAGATGGCTACAGGAACCAAGAGGAAATTCATTGATTTAGTTAAGTCTTGTCCAGTGGACATGAATGGACTGAGCACAAAGGTTGAATTGAATGTTCTGCCTTTAGGTTCTTATGACTGTATAATTGGAAGGAATGGTTGGAGTAGCACCATGCCATATTGGACTATCAAAACAAGGAATTCACTTGCCTGGATGAGGAAGGAAATTGAAAACCAGTCCAAGGAATTTCCAAATTTGTTGCTATCAGAGAAATATCAGCAATGCAGTTGAAGAAGTGCTACAGGAAAGGTTGTCAATTATTTGTAGCCCATGTGGAGGAAGCATCTAAGGATGAGATCTCAAAGATGGAATATCAGGCCATACTAAAAGAGTTTGAAGATGTATTTCAGGAGGTACTCGAACTACCTCCAAAAAGAGATATTGACTTCTCTGTAAACTTGATGCCTGGAGCAGCTCCAATGTCAAAATCTCCTTACAGAATGAGTACGCCAGAGCTGAAAGAGTTGCAATTGCATCTTGAAGAGCTTCTGAATAAGGGGTATATACGCCCAAGTGTGTCACCTTGGGGAGCCTCGGTCCTATTCATGAAGAAGAAGGATGGGACACTGAGATTGTGTATCGATTTCAGACAATTGAACAGATTAACTGTAAAGAACAAATATCCTCTGTTGAGGATTGATAACCTCTTCGATTAGTTGAAGGATGCGAAGATATTTTCAAAGATAGACCTCAAGTCGGTATATCACCAGGTAAGGATAAAGGATGAATACATCAGAAAGACCACCTTTAGAACAAGGTATGGTCATTACAAGTTCATAGTGGTGTCATTTGGGTTGTCAAACGCACCCACTATTTTTATGTGCCTAATGAATTGTGTACCAAGGACTATCTAGACAAGTTTGTCATAGTATTCCTGGATGACATTCTGGTGTATTCCAAGTCAGAGGAAGAGCATGAACAACATATGAGGATGGTGTTGAAGGTGATAAGAGAGCACCAACTATATGCCAAGTTGAGCAAGTGCTCGTTTTATCAGGAGAAGATCCATTACTTGGGGCATATTATTTTGAAGGATGGGATAGTTGTAGATCCTGAGAAGATTGAGGCCATTTGAGAATGGTCAATGCCAAAGAACATGATGGAAGTTGGATCCTTTATGGGTCTAGTTAGTTATTACATAAGGTTTATTGCATGTTTCTCGAGGATAGCTCACCCTATCACTTCCTTGCAAATGAAGGAGAATAAATTTCAGTGGACAAAGGAATGTGAGAAAAGCTTCCGCAATTGAAGAAAATGTTAACCAGTTCTCCAATCCTGAGGATTGCAGATCTGAATGAAGACTTTGTAGTGTGCACAAATGCATGCAAATAAGGACTGGGAGGAGTCCTCGATCAAAATGCATTCATAATCTGTTATGAATCTAGAAAGTTGAAAGAGCACGAAAAGAACTATGCCACTCATGATTTGGATTTGGCAGCCATAGTACACGCTCTAAAGAAATGGAGACATTGCCTCATGGGAAGGAGGTTCAAACTAGGAACAAACCATAATGGTTTGAAGTATTTTTTTGATCATCCAACTTTGAATGCTAGACAGAGTAGGTGGTTGGAGTTTCTCTGTGAGTACAATTTTGATATCAAGAATATCAAAGGGAAGGAGAATAAAGTGGTTGATGCACTCAGCAGGAGAGTACATGAATTACATGCTACAACCATTAGCATGTACTGAACTGATATTAAAAGCATAATTTTGGAGGCTGCAAATACAGATTTGCAGTACAGGGATTTGGTAGCAAAGCTACAGCAAGGCAAGATGCCACAGAAAGTGGAGAATTATAAATTAGGGGTTGATGGAATACTTCTGTACAAGAACAAAATTTATGTACCTAATGTCCAGGACTTGAAACTTGCAATTTTGAATGAAATGCATAATGTGCCTTATGTTGGGCACCCTGGATATTAGAAAATTGTGGCAGCAGTCAAGAGCCATTAATTTTGGCCAGGTATGAAGAGAGAAATTGATGGATACATCGCCAGATGTATGGAGTGTCAGAAGGTTAAATATGAGCATAGACATCTAGCAGGGTTGCTACAACCTTTACCTATTCCTAAGTGGAAGTGGAAAGTGGTGACAATGGATTTCATCATGGGATTTCCCAGAACAGGAAAGAAGCATGATTCTATCATGGTGGTGGTGGACAATCTTACGAAATATACCCATTTTATTTCGTTAAAGACTACTCACAAGGCAGTGGATGTTACTGACATCTTTATGAAGGAAGTGGCACAGTTGCACGATATTCCCAAGACAATTGTGTCTGGCAGAGACCCAAAATTTACCTCAAATTTCTTAAAAGGGTTATTCAAGGGGTTTGGAATGAATATGAACTTTAGCACATCCTATCATCCTGATTCTGATGGGCAGACAGAGTGGGTGAATCTAGTAATAGAAGACATACTGAGGATGTATGTGATGAAAAAACCATCGAAATGGGAAGACTACCTACACTTGGTAGAATTCGCCTGCAATAATGGGTATCAAGCATCGTTGAAGATGAGCCCATTTGAAGCACTTTATGGAAGAAAGTACAATACTCTAGTAAGCTGGGATAATCCAGTTGATAGGGAAGTAATTGGGTCAGAGTTGCTCAAGGAAATGGAAGAACAAATGCTAAAAATTAAATAGAATTTATAGGTTTCCCAAGACAGGAAGAAAAGTTATGCTGATAAGAACAGAACCCACAGAGAGTTTAAATTGGCTGACCATGTTTTCCTAAAAGTGAAAGCTAACAGAATTTTCCTGAAGCTGGAAAGCTGGTCCAAGTTGGCAGCCAAATTTTGTGGGCCATTTGAAATCCTAGAAAGGATTGGGCCAGTTGCATATATGCTTGCATTACCTGTATCCATGATTGTACATAATGTGTTTCATGTTTCATTTCTTAAGAAATATATACCTAATGCTAATCATGTAATTGATTGGAATGTGATTCAGGTGGAGCAAGAAGGTGTCCTGCAAGTACATCATGTGCGCATATTGGATCGAAAAAGAAAACAACTCTAGAATCGATCCATAGGGCTTGTAAAGGTCCAGTGGACTTGGTACCGTCCTGAGTTCGCGACATGGGAGCATGAGGATGCTATGCGGGAAGAATACCCACATCTTTTTGAAAATTTTGAAAATCTTGCTGATGTTGTGTAAACGTTGCACTGAGGACAGTGCAAAAATAAGGGGAGGGGATTGTAATATCCCCCGGTAGTTCCTCAGTGATATTATGAATTGTAATCATGTTTATGAATTGTAATCATGTTTTGTAGGCTAGTGAGTTGAGTATTGATAAGATGGTGGGCTTATGTGTTTATTAGGCCAGAGAGCCTAAGTGTTAAGGCCAAGAGCCTGATTTTTGTATATGTAATTATGCAGATCATTAATATAATATATAAACATCGTTGTGTGACGATCGACCAGAAAGAAAGATTGATGGGGGACTAAGATTCCACATAATGGGTAAGGGAGAGGGGGATGAAAGGTTGGAAGAGGGGATAATCTTGAGGTCTTAAGTCCTTGAATAATAATTTTTTATTATTCCAAAGTGGTGTGAAAGGTATTTTTTTTATCCTAAGTTCATGGAAAAATGGAACTCATACTTGATGGAGTGCATGCATCTTCATGGGAGACATGTGTCAGCCCAGGCACATACAATTTAACTCAATAATGGATATGTGATGGGGGTTCGTCCTCATTTCTGTCATCCATGGTCTAAACAATGTTACCTCTACGTATGATTGTTGCATACCTCATGCAACTCTGAAACCCGAAACCATGAGACCTCTGTGATCGACTAGTGTATTCCCGTGAATTTCGTCTAGTCTCTACGTTTGGCCTCCATCATCGACCTCTGCATAATTTTCTTGTCATGCATATGAAAACCAATGGAAAACCCGTGGATGGAGTCATGTCTCTTGTGTTTCCTATGAACTTGGTTTATCCATTCTTCAAATCCAAGTTCGTGCTTAACTAGTTGGGTCGCTTTCTTCTGTGAAACCTGAGCATACCGCAATTGTCTATGTCGCATCTGTTTTAACTGTGGGTTGTTGTGGCCACGCAATCCCTTGGCTAAGTGTGATTGGCTATCATCATCCGTTCCTTGCTGAGCCATACTGTGGTCCACTTGTGATGGAACGGAGCTGAAGAAGCAAGTTGCCAGGCTTATGTGAAACACTCTCTCTGGGTGAGGGAGGTGGTCGCGATTGAAGAGGCAGGTTGTTAGGCCTGTGAGATACTCTCTCCAGGTGAGAGAGTGCATGGAGGAAGTGAGAACTCCTAGAGGCGGTCCTGTAGCTTCCACAGAGATCAAAGAATTCTGGTATGGCCTGCTGTTGAAGCCCAAGGAAAGGGAGGTTTAGCAGCTGAAGGATTGTCTTGGTGACAGTGAAGTTGTATACTCCTGGGGTGGGAAAGGCATGTGGGGAATGAGAGTTTGTGAGAAGTGGGCATAAGTGGATCCTGGGAGAGAATCTTTCCTCATAAATTGTGTGTCTTCATGTTGACCTTTCCTAGACTAGTATTCCCTTTCCCGGTGGAGCTTAGTCCTAGCTCGGTGGTGACCTACTGCTGAGAGTGATGAGCAGCATGGTCTAAGGCTCGGAATTTCATGGAAGGTCTACACACAATTGGTGGTGTTACACCAATTTAAAAGATAAGTATTAATTATGTAATTAATTTATATGTGATGCATTTATGTGTCTTGAAATGTTAACATGTATTCCGTTGCAAGTTTGAATTGTTGTTAATTATGTTTAAGTATGTATGACAGTAGTAAATCCATGTTAAATATGTTAATTTGATTTAATTCATATTCTTTATAAATATATGTGTACATGTTCCGCATAGTAGTGTTGCCCATCAATGGGGATGATGGTCGAGGACGTTACAGGAGTGATAAATGATTTCAAACTTCTTTGAACCTGGGAGTTCACGAACCCAAAAATCTGTGAAAACAAGAGGTGAAGAATCGACTAAGTATGGAAAGGAGGAGCGGTCAGATGGACCAAGACAGACTCATCGTAGGTAGAGTGAATCTTGTGAGTTCAAGGAGTCTGGGGTCGAATTGTAGATCACAGATTTTTTGGGTGCAAGATGTATATCACGGAACAGGGGGCATGAGAGTTCGATAGTGCCAATCTGAGAACTCATGGCCATAAACATTAACTATGGGAAAAACATTCTCTGCTATGGAATATACCTGGAGCTCAAAAAACTCAGGTTCAATTTTAAAGATAATTTGTTTATATTTATTCCAAGACTAGTCATGTTATTTTGTTTTAATAGTATTTTTGTGTCCCAAATGTAAACCATGTTCCAATTTGAAGGGTGTTTTCAGCTTGCAATTTTTTCTCAAACGCATAGGCGATAGAGAAAATATATGAGTTAACATTTTCATACGCAAGCATATTCTCAAATATGACAACCTGTAATATATCCACAGTATTAAAGAGGGACATGACGTCAACACCTTTGTAGATGATAGTGGGCTAGCACAATATTGCATTCTTACTACGATGATGCCTTAAAAAAACTAAAATAACCAAGAATTTTTTTCCAATTCAAGATCAACACAAAAAATCATCAGATCCCATAATATTCTCCCATTAATGTTCTTTAATGGGTGATGTCCTCGATCTTTTTGCTTATTAATTCCAATATTTTTGAACCTATCTGGTGAGTTGTCACTAGTAAAATAATAATTAATGTGCATTGGGAAGCGACGAAGGTGGCGAGGATGGAGGGGAGCGAAAAATTCTTTCAAACTTTTGTGAACCCGGGAGTCCGTGAACCTGTGAAAGTTTGAAGATTTGACTAAGTATGGAAAGGCAGGGCGGTAAGATAGAGTCATTGTAGGTAGATTGAGGCTTGCGATTTCGAGGAGTCTGGGGTCGAACTGTAGATCACCGAAGTTTTGGGTGCAAGATGTATACCCCAAACAAGGGGCATGAGATTTCGATAGCGCCTACTCGAGAACCTATGGCCATAAAATTGGATAAGTATGGAAACGAACGATCATCAGTCAGACTCGTGATGTGAAGATATAGATGGAGATGAGGATTTGTGAGTTTTCCACCCCTAGAACCCATGAGCATAGAAACACGACTAAGTATAAAACCAAAAACAAATAATAGAGGGGAAGAAGAAAAGAGAAAAATGGGTAAGTATAGAAGAGGAAAAAGAATGGGAGAAAAGAGCGTTATCCCTCACACAACAACACTTATTATGATAATTATCAAGACATAGAAACACATTAACTATGGGAAAAACATTCTCAGCTATGAAATATAGTTGGAGCTCGACAAACTCTGGTTCAAGTTCAAAGAGATGTTGTTTATATCTATTTCAACAATTTTCATATTATTTTATTTTAATAGTATTTTTGGTGTCCCAAATGTAAAACCATGTTCCAATTTACACTTCTCAAGTGGAGTTGTCTTTGTGAAAACACATTTCTTTGAACCAAAGTCCAGGGGCAGGGAAAGTGCAATGTGAACTGCTTGTTGAACAAACATTTGTTGAAGATTAAGAAATGTACTTCCAAGTGCATGTATCATTTGCGTAGTATCAATATGTTTTTTTTCATGTTCTTTCATATTCTTCTGAATGCACTTGTCATAGATTTGTCAACCTTTCTCATGTATGAGGTACAATATGATGATGTAGCATATGCATTGAGGACATTCTGTGTGTCTGTATTTGCATTCCACATAACTGGATGGTCCTTGGAGAAACTATTGTTCCATATATGTAAAAGTTTTCGTTTAAGGAAAACTGTTGGTTGTTTAAGTGTAGCTTGTATGCCTTGGATGTGCTCATCTTCTATTAGATTTGGCTCTGGCAAGAAGTCTTGGAAGATCATTAAGTCATCAAAGTCTCCTTGTTCTAGAAATGCGAACAAAGATTTAGATTTCTCAATGAGAACATTTTCCTCCAAACTAATTGGCTCTATGATTCTTGTTGTTATCATTGGCGACACAGGGAAGTTATATCTGAAATGTGATTTTTTTTCATTTTTTACGGATTCTTGTATGATAATGTCTATGAACTTTGGAAAGCTCTGGATCCAAATGACTTGTGTTGCATGTCATGTATTTTTCAAGAAACTTCTCATTATGTGAGTTGTTTTCATTTCCATAGACCAGTGCACCCTCTATCCACAACAATGTGTGGTCATGCTCACTCCCTCTATTCTGGAATCCGATCACAAAATAGTAGTCTGATAGTAGTCACAAAACAATGTCAGGTCAATTGACTCACTGGTTTGTTTTTTGTTTCTTTCTCTTGTTTGCTTCAACTTTTCAAGGTTGAAGCCATGCATCCACATTTGGACCTATTGTTGCAATTTTCACTGTTTCGATTTTGCATCCATGATTGGAACTGTGTTTCTGGTATTTTTCATTGATGGGCAAGTTTCAATGCTAGGGTTGCACTCAAACGTATGGTTTTCATGAACAAAAAATATGAGGAGAACATTTGATTTCCTTTTTTATATATCACTGTGGCTGCAACATAGGTGGGTTTTGTGTCCATCATTGACATTCAAAGGGGAACAAGACGTTTTGGAAGGGAAATCACAACAGCATGAAAAAAATGCACCAAACATATGGTTTTCAAGAACAGAAAATACGAGGAGAAAATTTGATTTCCTTTTTTATATGTCACTATGGTTGTGACAGAGGTGGGATCTCTTTTGAACATCATCATTCAAGAACAAGACCAAGACAACATCACACTCTTGTTTCTCTGGTCATAGTAGTCACATACGAAGATGTTCTGCAAGAGGATTTTGGCTCGGGTATTCCTAGTATTGAAAATTCTTACTTGCAAACTGGAAATATAAAACAACAACCAACAAATAGGAATGAAACTATGGCACTAAGACTTACCAGTGAATGGGGAACAACATAAGTGTAGTTCCAATCGAGGATGAATAATCCCTACCATGCAAACTGCAACAACAGGTCCAATTGCAGATGCAGGACCCCAACCTTGAAAAGTTAAAGCAAACAAGAGCAAGAAGCAAACAACAAACCAGTCAACAAGCACGAAGAGGTCCAACTGCAGCTACAGGACCTCAACGTTGCAAAGTTGAATCAAAGAAAAATAAGGAACATCCAGCGAACCAACGAGCAAGCATCAACCAGTCAACCAGTAATGTTGGTGAAGAACAATATTGTCCAAATTCACTGTAGACAAGATTGTATCCAAAAATCAAAGGAAAATTTATTATAACACGCTTGTTAAGTAAACACCTAAGGCTGTGAGGCCTGTTAGGTAAACATTTAAGGCTGTGAGGACCGTCCAAGGGCCTCTGTATGTGTAAAAATTTAAAAAAGTTGCAATTTTCACGGTTGGGATTCTGCATCCACGATTGGAACTACGCTTTTGTCATTCCCCATTCACGGGTAAGTTTCACTTCCATGGTTGCATCCCTATTTTTTGTTTGTTTTTTCCAGTTTGCAAGTAAGAATTTTCAATACTGGGAATGCCTAAGTCAAAATCCTCTTGCAGAACATCTTTGTATGTGACTACTACAACCAGAGAAACATAACTGTAATATTGTCTTGGTATTGTTATTGAATGTCAATGTTCGCATAGAACCCACCTCTATCGTAGCCATAGTGACATATAAAAAAGGAAATCAAATTTTCTCCTCGCATTTTTTGTTCCTGAAAACCATACGATTGGCATTTTTTTCAGATTGTTCCGCATATTTTTTTTGCATTGTTATTTTCCAATGAGTCTTGGTTTGATGTCTAGGACATGGAAGTGGGCACATGTGATTGGAAAGGAACAACCTGAAAAAAAATGCACCAAACGTATGGTTTTAAGGAACAAAAAAAATGAGGAGAAAATTTGACTTCCTTTTTTATATGTCACTATGGCTGCGATAGTGGTGGGTTCTATGTCGAACATTGAAGTTCAATAACAAGACCAAGACATCATCACACTCCTGGTTCTCTAGTCGTAGTAGTCACATACAAAGATGTTTTGCAAGGGGATTTTGACTCAAGCATTCCCAGTATTGAAAATTTTTACTTGTAAACTAGAAATAAAAAACAACAAACAACAAATAGGAAGGAAACCATGGCACTGAAACCTACCCATCAAAGGGGAATGAAAGAAGTTCAGTCCCAATAACAGTTGTAGAACCCCAACCATACAAATTGCAACAAGAGGTCCAACTGTGTATGCACACAAGAGAAACAGGAAAACTACAAACTAGTGAACAACCACCAGAAGTTCCAAGTGCAGTTGCAGGACCTCAACCTTGCAAATTTGAAACAAAAAAGAGCAACAGGAAAACAACAAACCAATGAACAAGCACCAAGAGGTCCAAGTGAAGTTGTAAGGCCTCAACTTTGCAAATTTTAATCAAACAACAATAAGAAGCATCCACCGAACCAATGAGCAAACATCAACCAGTGAACCAGTAATGTCGGTGAAGAACAATATTTCCCATATTCACTGCAAACGACATTGTATAAAAAAATCGGAGGAAAATGTATAGTAACACGCCTATTAAGTAAACATTTAAGGTTGTGAGACCTATCAGGTAAACATTTAAGGTTGTCAGGACCATCCAAGGGCCTCGCGTTGTGTAAACATTTAAAAAAGAATGCAGTGTGGCAGGCCTTTTTACGTACGCAATAATAAAAATGCCTCTTTAAGTACTTAATAATAACGATAAATAATAATAATAATAATAATAACAATAGTTCGAACAATAGATACTATGCAAAAAAAAAATAGTCAAAGGACAAACTAATATGAAGTCAACTAATAAAAAATTGACTCTTGATGCTCAAAACTTTGGATATCCAAAAATTTAAATAAAAATAGTAAAAATTTAGAAAGACCTTAGATGATCAAAAACTTTGGATATGATAACATATAAAACATTGGGAATAGTGAAGCTGACAACAAGACCTCCAATCTATTTTCCATTGAGATTATGACATATATGGTTTTTTTTATTATATAAAAAATATTGTTTTTAGTTCTCTAGTTCAAACAATAGAGATTATGCAAATAATTTTAATCAAAGGACAAACTAATATGAAGTCAATGAATTATCGATTGCTATAGTCCCTCTACGCCTTCGACAAGGACTAATAATAAGAGGATGTTATTATAAGGGATTAGTGCAAACCATTGTTTTCAATGTTAATTAGACACACTATTATATGCAAAAGAATCTCTTCACTAATTTACCTATACATATTTACTAGAAATGTCATCCAAAATTGTGAAGCATCACTTGAATTTAGGTGAAAGATTTTTCTTGAAAAAACAATAAGAAGATGTGATCAAATTTAAATATAGATAAAAAAATAATAAAAAAATGTAATAGATTATTTTTTCTTTAAAAAACAATAAGAAAAGATGTGATAAAATTTAAATATGGATAAATAAATAATAATAAATATAATAGATTCTAAAAATATAGATAATTTTATTAGTCCTGAATGATCATGTTTTGAATATTTTTCAATAAGTGATGTCATGTAATATTGTAAAAATTTATTGGAATGTAAAGGTTCACTCTTTTGCCCTGAGTATTGAGAGCCTTTCACCATCATTCATATATATATATATAATCTTCATGTTAAAATATTTTTAAAATGTCCATGAAAACATTATAGAGGAGGTTCTCATATTATATATGTAATCTTCATGTTAAAATATTTTAAAAAGATTCATGAAAATATTATAGAGGAGATTTTTAATATATATATATATATATAATTTTTATGTCAAAATATTAAAAAAAAAATCTTTAAAAAACAATAAGAAAATGTGATAAAATTTAAATATGAATAAATTAATAATAAAAAATGTAATAAATTCTAAAAATATAGATAATTTTATTAACCTTGAATGGTCATGTTTTGAATATTTTTCAATAAGTGATCTCATGTAATATTGTAAAACTTTATTGGAATGTAAAGGTTCAATCTTTTTGTCCTAAATATTGAGAGCCTTTCGCCATCATATATATAATCTTCATGTCAAAATATTTTAAAAATATTTATGAAATATTATAAAACTTTATTGGAATGTAAAAATTCATTCTTTTGTCCTAAATATTGAGAGCCTTTCGTCATCATATATAATCTTCATGTCAAAATATTTTAAAAATATTCATGAAAATATTATAGAAAAAGTTATCATATTATATATGTAATCTTCATGTAAAAATATTTTAAAAATATTCATGAAAACATTAGAGAAAAGGTTCTCACTATATATATACAATCTTCATGTCAAAATATTTTAAAAATATTCATAAAAACATTATAGAAGAGGTTCTCACAATATATATGAGGATATGAAGTACGCTTGTGTTTCATATGGAGAACTAGTCTCTCATAAACTTTATCTTCAAAACATAGGAAGTATCATATCATTACTCAAAGCTATTTTAGGGGTTATCTCTTTCATAGAATTTTTTAAAATATTATGTGTATCCATTCTCATCATCTTATATTTCAATATCAATGTATATAAGCAATATTATAGAAAATGTTTCATATATTCACCCTATTATGATATATTATTTGTTTAAGATTGTGTATTTATTATAAAGAATTGAATATGTGTTTCCATTTTCATTAGAAAGTTTACTCCATCAAAAGGAAGTTGTTATATACTCCTCAATCCATATCTACTTGATCATTTATTTCTTACTTCCCTATTATTCACACATATACGAAAGGCACATGGATTGTATTGGCTTACATCTAAGCATGAACAGATATATCTTTTCTTTTTTCCAAAGTCTCACACTACATATTCACTACAAAGTATAACTCATTTTGTATTGACCTTGAATGTTAAAAGAGATCGATCACTCTTTCCCTTTTTCCTCATATGACTTATACCTTCTCTCATCATTGTTTTCCAACTCCTTCACTAACCAGTTTTTGATACACTTCGCTCTTTTTAAAGTATTGTTAAGCACTAGATTTTAAGTTTATATGTCTTTTTAAATGTTTATTTAATCAAATTTAGTTATTTGTAACGACTAATATCAATAATAATAAATAACAAAGTAATTCATTTTCTTAATAATGACTAAGATTTTGTATTAAAAAAGAGGCCAAAGTTGAACATGATAACTTTGAGTTATAGAAAGAGAATTAAATGGCCTTGCCCAAAAGTTAAAGATGTAGGATTGTCTAGCCAAAGTATACCTAACCATATATTTCTTACTCCATCTTTTCAAAATGCAGTAGTTATATTGTCTTACAAACTAATTGAGCAAATAAATCATATGGAGAAACAATAAAAAACATGCAAAGATAACTAAAACATGTGCTATGAAGGATCACTTCAAGCATCTTATCTTCTGGCTCCACTCCATATGTGTACATATGTTCCCCATTCTCATGTTTTATGACAGTGTATCCCTCTATTGTGCCATGATCTAGTTATGGTACATGAGGTTTCGACATACCTTGTCTATTCCTCGAGATCCACTGGCCATTGAGGGGTGGGATTTGCGAGCAACAAGAATCCATAGGGGAGGGGATAACTTAATGAAATTAGAAGGAACGTGAATATGAATGACAATTCTTCATATCGTCTGTTGGAGAGAGCTAATTTCAACAATGATATTTTCATGCTTTCCCTAATGAATGCTCATGAATGTGTCTATTATTTTCCCCATTTAATTACTACCACCATATGCTTGGAAATATCTATTATACACTTATCACATGCATTGTTATCTTGAGTAACTTGGTTTGTGAGCTCATCCTTCCATTTGTTGGGCATATTATTGTCCAATTAATTATGATGTGATGAGCTTCTACATTATCCTTACTATATTTCCTGAAACCTTGCCTCAAATCCTCAAATTCGTTGAACAAACAACACTCACTTTTATAATGACAATGCACCATCACCCAAGAGGATTCAAAAAGATGAATCCACCCACCCCTTATAACTACCAAACTCAAAATTAAAACACCACCCAAGATACTACCCCAAAAAACAACCAAAATTCCATACAAACTATTTTCTTAATTCTATAAGCAAGCTTTTCAAACCTAATGGAGTGAGCCTTAATCAAAAATAGCAAACAACAAAGACAACCCAATAATAAATCATGCCAACCACAATCTAAAACTTAGCCAAGAACTAAAACACTCCAATCCCACATTCTCACCATGGGAGATTCAATCTGTAATGAGGGAAGTGTAGGGAACATTCTCAACATTGAGAGCCAAATAAACCCACATTCCTATAACTTCAAATTCATTTTACTTTCATTAAGTTTGTCTCGACGTGAGAAGAAAGGCATTAAGGTAGGGACACGTGTTGGATTGTGAAAGGATCACCATCATTACTCCACATATCATACCAGGGAGGAGTGGATTATCCCCCCTGTATACTCACCTTCCCTCCAATATTGAAAACTTATTTTCTTGTGTATCTATATAGCGGTCCTTATTTTCTTGAAAACCTTTTATTGTTGCATCGAGATCATAAATAAACAACTCAAACATAAATAATAAATAACAAAGTAAAATATAACCATAAAAAAAATAATTATTAATTTAAAAAAAAAACGGTTTAGTAAATTTGATAATAATAATAATAAATAAAAATTTAAAAATTAATTAAAAACATAATTTTAAAAAATATAATAGATTTTAAGATAAACCAAAAATATTGTATATCATTTTAGCTCCATCGAGATCATAAAAAAATCTAACATAAATAACAAAGTAAAATATAACGATAAAAAAAAATTAATTTTAATTTTAATAATTTTAATAATAAATTTTCATTAAATTGTATTCTATTATGGATGGAAGATAATAATAATGATGTAAATTATTTTCAAAATTAATTTAAAAATTAATTAAAACAACATAATTTTAAAAATATAATAAATTTTAAAACATGAAAAATATTGCATATCAATTTTAGTTAGCAAAAACCTCACCATCAATATGGGAAAATATATATATATATATACAATAAAATTCAATACAAAATAATTATTAAATATTTTAATTATGAAAAAATATTAATAATAAATTTTAGAACATATAAAAAACTATACGTATCTTTTTGAATTCATAGAAAAAATAATAATGTAACATAATTTTTAAATTTTTAAAATTATGTTTATTATTCATTTAAAAAACAATACATATCTTCTTTTTGAGTATGGGAAAAAATAATAACCTAACATAATTTAAAATTATGTTTATTATTCATATAAAAAAAACAATACATATCTTTTTTTGAGTATGAAAAAAATAATAACCTAATATAATTTTTAAATTATGAAGAATATTTCTCTTTGGAATTATTTTTCTGTGGTTTTGAATGGGAATAATACTTCTCTCTGGTTTTGAAGGAGATATTTTATTATATCTGCGGTTTTGAACGAAATAATACTTCTCTTTGGTTGTACTTCTCTTCAGTTTTGAAATTTTTTTTCTACGGTTTTGAACGGGAATAATACTTCTTTGTGGTTTTGAAGGAGATATTTTATGAACGGAAATAATACTTCTCTATGGTTTTGAAGGAGATATTTTATTATATCTGCGGTTTTGAACGGAATAATACTTCTCTTTGGTTTTTACCTTTTTTCCTAGAATAATCTCTCTAGTTTCTCCGGAACTTCTCTGTCGTTTTCAGAAATTATTTTTGGCTTCTTCAACAGTTTGAGCAATTGGACATGTGAAATGAGGTGAGTCACTTTTTAATTTGATTATATTTAGATTATTTTTGGCTTCTTCAACAGTTTGAGCAATTGGACATGTGAAATGAGGTGAGTCACTTTTTAATTTGATTATATTTATAATCTATTAAGGTAAAGAGATAATAATTAATATCGTTATTATCATTTAAAAAAAAAAAACCATTTTTAAAGTCAATCCAAAATAATAATTGTTACATTGTTTTTCTCTTCTTTTCAATATGAGCACTCCACCACCTATTCCAAAAACTCAGCCTAACAGGGGGAGTCCCCCCAAAATCACCCTAGAGATCCTTTACGAGAGATGCCAAAATCCAAATAGAGTTAGAATCATTAGAAAAAAGGAGTGAAGAAAGAGATGTAAAACTCCAAATAGAGCTAGAGGCAATGATTGATAAAAAAATTAAAGATATCATTCAAACTCAAATAGAGGATAGATTCTTAGGGTTCAAGAGTGAATTGCAAACAATGAAGGATAGGATTCAATAAATGGAAAAACATAAACAATCAAACCAAGAAGGTGGGGTTGAAGAAAATCACAACTTGAGAGATAGGATTAAAGAGCTAGAAGAAAAACTAACCAACAATTCGGCCCTCGGTAATATGGAAAACAAATTGGATAGCAAACCCATCAAAGAGGAAATGAATAAGCTAATTGAACTGGACCATGATTGTAACAAAAGAACCTTGAACCTCATAATTTTTGGTATAAAAGAACAACAAGAGGAGGATACGATAGCAATAGTAAAAGAAGAATTAAATAACAAATCACAAATTGATACAACTTACCTCATAGAAGAAAAGAGGATAGGAAAAATAATTGATCACAAAGATAGGTTGATCCATGTCAAAGTAAGTTGTAATGACCATAAATATAGCATACTTAGTAAATCTCTGAGCTTAAAAGGGTCAGGAATATTTATAAATGAAGACATGATCTCGAAGACCAAGTTGAATTAAGGAAGGAAGTTCAAAAGGTAAAAGAAGCCAGGAAAGAAAGAAAATGGGCAATAATTAGAAATCGAAAAGCTATTGTTAGGGATAGAGACCAGAAGGATAATAATAAATAAGAATTTGGGACACTCAGGATCCTTTTTTGGAATTGTCGTGGCTTTCCATGGCGCAAAGTTCCTATGATAAGTTGGATCTGAGTGATATTCATATTGTCTGTCTAGTTGAAACTTGGGAGCATTAGGAGTCTAAGGTCCCTAACATAGAAGGATTTGTCTTGTGGTCGGCATGGAACAAAAAATCCCATTGTAGAGGAATAGGAGGCATAGCTTGTGATATTATAAAGAGAATATCCCCTCACATTCAACTTCATAAGATTGACCCTCTCAATCAATACATTTGGATAAAAATTTCAGACACCGATGCTAAGAAGATGTATATAGCAATTTGATATTTTGCACCTATTAATTCTACTTTTTATAAGAAAAACAATCTAGATAACAATTGTCCCTATAATAATTTAGAACAAGATATTTATAGTTTGAAAAATGAAGGTAATATCCTCCTACTAGAAGACTTTAATGCTAGGATTGCAACTAAACAATATACTATTTTAGTATTGATTCCAACCATAACCATTTATGGCTAGATGAGGACCTTGTTTTATCTAATGGCTACAAAAAAAGCTCTGAAGACCTAATTGAGAATTTGTGTGGTACTGAGTTGGTCAAGCTCTGCAGCTCTCAAGACCTAATAATTAGCAATGGAGTAATGAAGTGGTCAAACTCCAACCAGATGACTTGTATGCATGGGCTAGGTAGTAGTGTTCTAGATTATGTGATATATGATATCCTCATTTCCAACCAAATAGAAACTTTTGACCTTTTAAATGACCATGAGCCTGACTCTGATCATAAACCTTTAACCCTAACTCTAAACTTTTCCATGCATAGGAGAGCCATTGAAGAGAATTCTGATAATCAAAGGAATCTGACAAAAGTAAAGTTGACATTTATTAAAAGATTTAAATAGTAAATTAAATCTCATAACTTATAAGGACAAAATTTAAGAACTCTATCATAATTTTACAACTACCCTTTCCACTTCTATTACCAATTTCTCTTTCGAGGTGTCCTATAAAAAGAATAATAGAATGACCAACCCTTGGTATGATAAAGAATGTAAAATTGATAGGAAATCCATTAGGGATGCTTCTAATGAGTCATTAAAACTGGATAAGATCAATACATACAAAGCCTTAATTAAAAGGGAAAAAAGGTACTATATCAATAAAAGGAAAGAGAAACTTTCACAACTATATAAGTTGGATCCTAAGAAGTTTTGGAGCCAAATTCTAAACCGCAATACTAAAGAAAATAATAGGATTCCCTTAAGGGACTAGAATTCCTACCTTAAAATTCTTTACAAGTTCCCTAATTCCATGGAAACCATTCCTAGTGTCCCTACAAAGGAAGAAGTTTTTTATTTAGATGACATAGAGTTTGGGGTTAAGTGGCTTGCAAATGGGAAAGATAAGGACATTGAAGGCTACCAAGATGAAATTTTTAAAATCGGAGAGCTTATCCTTATCCCTCACATACGCAAGATCTTTAATTTAACAGTCAAGCAAGGCTTCCCTAAACCCTGGACACAAAGCCTCATTGTTCCTATTTTTAAAAATGGGGATAGAAACATTCCCTCTAATTATAGGACCATTATGATTAGCTCAATTTTAGCCAAGATTTATGGAATTATTTTGGCAAAGAAGATTAGCCTTTGGCTAGAAAGTCACGGTAAAAGATCTGAAGGCCAGGCCAGGTTTAGGAGATATCATTCAATTGTGGACCATATTTTTACCTTTAGGATCATTGCAGAGGAGTTATGCAATACTAAAACCAATCTTTTTTTTTGTTTTGTTGACTTTAGAAAAGATTTTGACATGGTTCCTGGGAAAAACCTTTGGAATAGGTTGGAAGAGATAAAAGTGCCTCTCAAGTTGAGGGTTGCTGCAATAAGAATGTATGAGAACGATATTACTAAGTTTAAAAAAACTGAGGGTTGTTCAAAAGAGATTAACTGCAATATCGGAGTAAAACAAGGTTGTCCCTTGTCCCCTACCCTTTTTGGCATATACATTGACAAGTTAGAAGATTGATTGGAAAAAGAAGGATTGTGTCAGCCCTACTCTCACTAGTATAGTCATCAATCTTCTTCTTTATGCCGATGATATCGTTCTTATGGCAAGGAGTCCCCATGATCTTGAAAACCAACTAAGAATCCTCAAGGATTTTTTCTCCAATATGGGTATGACTGTTAATATTGATAAGACTAAGGTCATGATTATTAAATCCAATAAGATCCCTTACGATACCTATGTTTATGACAACAGCAACTTGGAGGAAGTGACTCCATACAAATATCTTCGAATTGATATTCACCACAAGCTCAATTGGAATTATAGCATTGAGAAAAGGATTATTGGGGGATGGAAAGCTTATTATGGGCTTGAAAACAATTGTAAATCAGTTGATCTTTAGAGTTGGGATAAGAAGAAAAACCTCTTTGGGACTCTTGTTACACATGTTATTCTTTATGGATGTGAATTCTGGGGTTGGAGTATCTCTTGTTAATATCAAAATTAAAGGAAATACGCCATATCCCATCCTCCTCTTAGAAACAAGCCTCTCCCCCATTGAGAGCATGGCTATGACTAGATACCTAATGTATAAGAACAAGCTAAACAACATGGAAGACAAGAGGTTTCCTAAAATTGCTTCAAAATTGAGTCATAACCACCATTAACTCAAGAGAGGATGGCATAAAGATGCTCGGTCATGGCTAAACTATTGGGGAATCATGGAAGACACCATTTTGCAGAATAAAGATACTATTAAAAAAAACGTCAAATCAAAATTTAAGGAGAAAATGTGGTTTGATAAAGATTTAGAGGAAAAAAATAAAATTAAGGTATTATAAGGAGGTAATCAACCCTAATCTAGAAGATCAAAATTATCTATCTATTTTTCCAAGTGTAAAGAAAAAAATAATCATTGTTAAGATAAGAACAAATTCGCACGATCTCCATAGTGAAATTGGGCGTTGGTCAATTCCTAAAACACCATTGGATGAAAGAGTGTGTCACCTTTGTGACACTAAGAAGGTTGAAGATGAAAAGCACTTTCTCTTAGATTGTCCAGCCTATACCCATATTAGATCTCATTTTCAAAATATTTGTCACACTACTAACCTTCCTAACCTATTAACTCAACAAAAGTATGGAGATCTTGGAAAGCTTCTCATAATTCTTTTCGAGCACAGAAACACAATTCTAAAGAATCGCAAGTAATCACTTACCCTCATAAGGTCTGATAGACCAATTTGGTCTTAGTGGACGGTAATCATCATCATCATCAAAGTGTATCCAAAATAATATATATAATTTTAATTTACAAAAAATCAACTATATTAACCAAACAAAGAAATATAAGTTAATATAATTTGTATTTATCATTTTAAAAAAAACCAAACAAAGAAATATAAGTTAATATAATTTGTATTTATCATTTTAATTTTTAAAGACTAAGGTTTTTACATTAAGTTATAATTGTTAATATTTTTTAAGGATATTTTTTGAAATTTAAAAACTTTTCAATGTTTTGAGTGACACTTTATCGATCATTAAGGGATTTAAAGTTTAAACCTGATAGAAAAGAGTAAAATCTTAATTCAAATGAATATGATAAGATATATATAGATAAGAAATTAATCATTAAGGTATCTAAAATTTAAACCAGATAAAAAAGAGTAAAATCTTAATTCAAATAAATATGATAAGAGATATAGATAAAAAAAATAAAGATAAATTATTAATATTAAAGAATATTAAAAAGGATTATATCAAAATAAAGAATAATAATAAATTAATTAAAAATTGTTATTAAATAGGAGGATGATTGGGTCAAATTAAATAAGGATCATAGGAAAGTTTATTTAAGAAATAATAAAGAGAAATTTGTGAAAAATATTGCATAATGAAAGATTTGATACTAAGTTTATTAATTAAAATATATAAAGATAAAAACATAATAGTAAAAAAAAAGTAATTTTTTTCCAAAAACAAAAAAATCTATCCCATTCCCTATTGTTGGTTTAATCTTTGTAACATCCCGCTCTTGCGTGTATTAAGTGAACTTGTTTTTTGAGGACACTTGCTTGCAAGTGATCCGGATTATTATACTATTGGTCGTTTGATTATGATTATGAGGCATTATGGATATGTTATTTTGTGTGTTTACATAGACAAGTGTTATTGACTGGGTTCTCCTGATTGTGAAGGACTTTGGACTTTGGACCTCGAGGATGCAGAGACATCGATGACACCCCTTTGACTCCGGATCGAGTCAGGGAGTGGACTATTGAGTTGATTATTGTTGATGTGACATATGACATCTGATTAGATGTTATGATGATTGATTATTATTGTTGACATGATTCGTTGATGATGTAGGCTGACGATAGCTTACCGTCCGTACTCACATGTGGAGTAGAGGGGTCACGCACAACAACCAGAGACTTCGAGGGAGAGGTTTGGATAGCATCCCTACCACAGCCTACTAGAACTCTCATCATGGCTCGAACTATAGGTTAACGATTACCTAGTTCGAGAAGACCCTCGATGTCGTGAGGGAAAACTGCGACTGTCACTCACGATGATTCTAAAGGGCGCACAATAAGGGAGAGGCCTTATTCCTAAGAGGCCCTTAGTCTTCCACAAGATCACCTGGCAGAGTATTGACTCTAGGGTTTTTTTACGTCTACCAAGTCAGTCAAGAGGCGAGTGGCACCCTTGGAGCACATAGTGCATCCTGAAGGGCACCTCGCGCAAGGAAAATGGAAAGAGGTGAGTGGCACCCTTGGAGCACGTAATGCATCCTGAAGGGAACGTCACACAAGGAAAACGGAAAAAGGTGAGTGGCACCCTTGGAACACCTACTGCATCCTGAAGGGCACGTCGCAATTTCAACAGGTAAGTGAATAAACCTAGTCGGCCTTAAAATGAATGACATGATAAGTAAGATTAAAAACAATTTCCCTAATAAAAATGTCGCCCATCCTAGGAAATTAAAATCTAGGTCTAAGTGATACTTGTGGTAAAAAATATATAATAATAATAATCATAATTAAACATGTGACGAGAAGGGGGTAAGAAATTCAATTAATTTATTAAAATCAAATTACTTTGGGGGATTAATTTTTTTTTTTTAAAGGAAATGATTGTTTTACTACTTATGCTAATTAAATTTTATTAATTAAAAAGAGAAAGAGGTGGTTTTTCTACACTTGCTAATTTGAGTTTTAGATAAAAAGGGAAAAGAGGGAAACTTAAAAGAAATAGGAAACTAAGGGAAAAAGGGGAAACATAAAGAAAAAGGGAAACGTAAGGAAAAAGTTGAATGACTAACTTAGTAAGGAATCTTGTTTTTAAGAAATTTCTAATTATGAACTCAACTAGGAATTTAGTAAAGGTGTAAATCATTTAAAATGTATAAGGGAATATGGAGACACCAAGGAGCGAATTTAGGAATTATTTTGGGTGGGTGAGGGAAATAGGAGTAATTAAATAATTAATGAAATTAATTTCTGGTGCAAATAGGGGGATGGGTGACATGTGTACGGGGAGGTTTTTCTGAATTAAAATAATGAAAAATAAATTAAATGGGAATTTGGGAAAGAAATCACTTACAAACTCTATAAAAAGGATGGAGGAGGAGGATTATGGATTTGATCTTTTATGTGTAACGTTACACTGTAGAATTTTTGTCTTCACTAACTTATCTTGTGGGAGTTGGGATACCCAGCTTGCGTAATGAGTGGTATCGCAACCTTGCGAGGCGATTTGGGTGCTAGTTGTTCTTAGGTTTAGTATGTGTGGACCCTTTGTGGCTCGGGGGGCTCAGGGGGAAGAAGAGTACCCCTAGTGTTGGTTGGGAGGTACCAGTGAAGTCACATTGGTCGGCAAGTAGGAGTTGGATGGAGCAAACACGGGACAACGACTCGAAGCTGTCACCTTGGGCTACAGTACGCATGCGTTTATTTTGAATGGTAAATTAATATTTCTCTAGCACTTTCATTTATTTACTTCTATTGTGTAAAGAAAAGTGTTTCACTCAGCGTTTTTAATCAAGAAATTAAAGTCGTCATAGCTTTATGCTCGCTGCTTGAATTGATTTCCTTGGCAATCCAATCCCTGATTGCTATGACTATTTTGTTTGTTTGATTGATTATTATGAAGGGATTGTTCTTATCTTTTGTCTTTATCCCTATATCATCAGTCCATGACTGAGCAGTCAGTCAGGAGTCGAATCGATGGTCATCACTTCGATGTTAATAGACCTATAGATTCTAATGCCCTTATTTTCTATGCGTGGATGATGAGCGAAGGAAAAATTTTCCCAGCCATCTACCCTTACTATCTCTGCATTGATTGATTCATGGCCAAACGATTGGTCTTGCGCTTTCTTGTGATTGATTTCTTCTGCGTTTTGATTGGTAAAAATTTGTGTTTTGATTGAAGAATCACAACACCTTGATCGGTAAATCTCAACATTTTAATATGTTAATGTCTATTCTTATTTATGTTGTGTATGTGATTGAATATTTGTTGACAGCGTTTAAATTATATTTTTACTGTGATTATACATGTTGTTTGGATTGCAATTTCGTGTTTGTTTTCACTGCCTTCGATGCCCCTTGTGTTACGTGTCGATGGCCCTATTTTTCTCCGCCATTTCATACTTCCTTGCACAACAAACTCATTATTCTATTGCACAGTGAATTCATGCTTTTATTGCACAGTGATTCGTCCTCCCTGCACAACAATTTTCATCCTTCTTTTCACAGCGATTTCATCCTTCTTACTCAGATATTTTTGTAACCCTTATACTGTGTTTTTACTGATCAAATGTTACCTTATTGACTGCAAGATACCCTTTATTTTCCTGCATTCATCCATCTCTTCACTCACCCATGAACCCCTGGGTTTTTGTTTTTATGAACCTCGAATGCCAGTGATTTTGTTATTCATTCACCTACGTTTTTAACATTAATTAGACAATGAAATTATTATTAGCAATGAACAACGATTGATAGCATTTTGAATCATAGGTGACAGCATTTATATATGCCTGCATTTTTATGGAATGGAATGGCTTCGTTTTAATGTAATTGAAATGAATGTCTACGTCTTTATATTGGAATTGAATGTCTGTGCTTTTATAAACAACCTGTGTTTATTAGACAACCTAGAATTATATGTCTACATTTTCATGGAATGGAATAGACAAACTGCATTTGAGTTGTTATATGACAGTGTTATTACATTGGTATTTAATTTACATCAGAGTTATCATATACATGTCATCTATATCATTCTTAATAGATGGAAGTAGCGTTTACACAACATTTAATTGATTGTTGTATTGTTGCTAATTTATCGATGGTTGATAGTAAACGATTTGACTTTTCACCCAGTAAACCACATTCTTATCCTTATTTCTTTTTACACCTCAACAAGATTGATAATGATACAACAATCCCACTTTTATTAAAACCTGTGTTATCCTTTAACTGGTTGTACCTTCACCTTGATTTAAAAACACCTGGATGTACCTCATCAACATAGCGCTCATGATGCAATCGAGGTTTCTGAGTCCTTCGTCTGTAATATTCAAGTCTGGATTATTTTGGTAGAAATTTTGTAACAAATTAAATGTACAGAGAATTTGGAGGTGAAAGTTTAAAACAAAAAAAAAATTAAATGGTTTATTTTTTTTAGTTTATAGAAATTCCCTCTCAATATTAAAAAATCTATATGCAACTACCTACTTTTTACATACTTAATTAACTACAGAAGGGGTGTAGATTACACTAAATTACATATCAAATTGCCCATATTGGAATTTATGAGATTACATAATTAATTGACTATATACAACGCGTATGTGTCCTTCACTTGGTGTTGAAGGTCTTGGTTACTTTTATTAAGGGTTGTTTTATTTACATGTATGTTTGCATTTCAAGGGTTGTGTTGATTGATAATTTGTTTGCATTTTAAAGGTCATTTCATATGGGTAAATAGATTTATGTAGATGGATTGAAGTCCTAAGTGTAGCGCCTTAGATAGGATGTCGTATATTCAGTTAAAGGTCAATTTATTTTTACTTTGTTTGAGGGAAGCAGTTTGCATGGAATGCAATAACTGGATTCTCGAGGGATTGCCTCATCGATGGATAATCGCGTCATTTAATTGATGTACATTTGCAAAAGAATTGTTGTACCAAGGATTTATTGTAATGTTAGATTGTTTTAGTTGTCTGATTTCCCTTACGGTGGGTTGAATTGTTGATTGGGTGTATGGGGCATAGTCTTATTGTATGTTGACAGTCATTTTGGTCTCCTAGCACATTGGATCCCTCTTGGGTTGTTTGTCTAGATATGTATGTTGCACCATCGTTACTGTCACGCCTATCGACTTGTGACAACATGATTCTGAATGAGAGGATCATTGTGCACCCTGATAGATAGAGGCAATGATAACCTGGTCAGAGTCTGTGCTTCTCGAGGATGGTGTTGTTCATTGTAATTATTGCTGGTATTGGGTTGTAACACCTTAAGGCGTTGGGGTTGCATGACATAGAGGTTTCTGGTTCCTGGTCATTGCGGCCTCTGTGTCGGGTTGTTGATGTTGTCCCTTAGCTTGTAGGAATTGTCTTGTGTTTGTCACGAAGGTAGTCATTTTTATATGTCTTCGATTTCACATGTTTCACCCAGTTGCTTGATGTGCTAATGTGTTGAGTCATTGTTGTATGTGGCCTGATCTACGTGCGTTGCATTCGCCGTCAAGTTGTGTTGTTTAATTTTTTTCATTGTTGTCGTCTTTCTTCACACACAGAAAAAAAAAAAAACTTGCACTTTCTCACGTCGCTTGTCGTCGTAACGATGGGGTCGTTACATATGGTATAAGAGTGGGTTTCAACCCATGACTTAGGATCACTACAGCTTTCGTTGATATGATATTTTATTATAGTGTTGCTAATTAAGTTGAATTTTATTTGTGTAGGTAATCATGGTTAGAGGACATCATGGAGGCAGACGATTGGGTGCTAGGAGAGGATGTGTGACGCCTCCAGTAGCATCCATGCCTGAGGGATATAACCCATAGGGAGAGGAACAGGTTGTCGGGCTGGAAAAGATAGCGGTGGGTGATGTGGTTGGGCTGATGAGGTCTTTTCAGTGTATTTCTGAGGCACTGGTTAGCCGTTTGGATAGAGATGAGGCCAGGGCGTTGACACCCCCTAAGGTTTCACCTCAGGCTTTGGTCGGTACTGGTAGCATACACCACGAACTCAAGAAGGTCAAATTTCTCGAGTTCTTTGGTGCCCCAAATAGTGCAACCACCGAGGCATGGTTAGAGAATATGGCAATGTGCTTTGCACTTTGTGACTATACCTCCAACATGAAGTTTTGCATGGTGGTATTTCAACTAAAGGGGAGCACTCTTCTATGGTGGAAGATGCTCCTGCCACAATTGAACATGGTCGTCGAAGATGTGTCATGGGAACTATTCATGGAACGGTTTCGAGAGAGGTACCTATAAGAGGAATTCATTGAGAATCATCTCAATGAGTTCAACTCCTTGCGACAGGGTGGTCGTATGGTGCCCGAGTATGAGGCCCATTTTATGGAGTTTCTTTGGTATGCTCCGCACCTTAATACCAAGAAGCTTAAGGTCAATAGGTTCTTTTTTGGCCTTAATGTCAGCATTCATGCAAAGGTTAGGATTATAATGCCGCAAAATTTGGATGATGTCGTTCAAAAGGCCCTCATAGTAGAGGAGGAGCTTATCAGAAAGGGTCAGAGTAGGACTCCTGCAAGCCCAACAAGTCAGGTGTCATCTGGTGTGCAGCAGCATCAGACATCGGCTAGACATACGCTAGGATATAGTGGTTTCCAGAGAGGATCCACTTTCACTACACCTCGGCAACTGACGCCACAGTAGAGGACTCCTTTCCAAGGACCACAGCATCAACAGCAGCGTCAACCGCAGCAGCAACAGTTTAGGCCTGTTCAGCAAAACAAACCAGGATTTCAGGCCAATGGGCCGTCAGCTTCTACTTTAGTTACCAAGAGTACTAGACTGAAGAAGGGGTGTTGTACATGTGGGGAGCCACACTACCAGTGTGAATTCCCAATAGAGAGGACTAGAGCATCTGGATCAGGGGTGATTTTAAGAACCCCCCCTAAATTTATATGTATAATAAATGGGTGAATCCCCATGATACATAGGAAAAATTGAAGGCTATTTTATCAATAATATAAAATGTATATATAATTTTTTGGTGAATATTTTAGTCAATTATATAATCTTGCAAAATATTGGCGAATATTTCACTGAATTATAAAATCCTGTAAAATATTGGTGAATCTTTTACTAAATTATAAAACCTTGTAAATTTTAGGGGATCCTCCAACGACCTCACCTAAAGCCTCCATTTCCTAACCTGATTATAGGACCATCCCTTGCATTGACATACCTTGCCTTGAAATGACATACCATGCCTTGATTTGCCTTGACATGCCATGCCTTTCCTTGACAAGCCATGCCTTGTCTTGACATGTCTTGCCTTGCCTTGACTAGTCATGCATTGCCTTGAGAGTAGCTTCGAAGAATCCATAAGTATATGGTTGGGGTATGCATGCACATTCAAAGGAGAGTGATAGCCAAAAAGAGATAAGTTATGTGATTGATTTCTATTGATATTGTTGTGAGTGTTAGCGCTCAAAAGCGCACCATCAAAATTTTAGATGATATAAATCAGATTATTATGAACCGTAAGTCATCTTATCTTGTATTTGTGGATGTTTGGGCACATATGGACATTCGATAAGGATGAAAAAGTGAAAATGTTGGGTTTGGTACCAAGTCTGGCATAGTCTTGTAAGCATATTAGTTATGTTTTTGGTCATAACTAGTCAAGTATTCAATGCTTAGTTTTAAGGGCGAGGCATTAAATGTTGATAAATATCAATGACTAATGAGAAGAGCCTTTAACAAGCCAAGGAAGAAGTCTAATCCTAAAAGATAGAAATTCTCTTGGCCAATTCAAATGTAGTGTTCATGCTCCAAACATGCCATTCATCTGAGAGATCAATGTGAAAATCTTGTTGGGAGATTTATGAAGGAACTAAACTATGGAGGATAGGAAGAAAAAATAAAAAGGGAATCTAAGGCTCAAGCAATTAGTTTAGATGATGGTTTGGTAAGTACTAAAAGTAACCACACCTCATCTGACAATGATGTTTAGGGAAGGTTTCTCCAACTCTTCTTTAGCTTCTAAGACTTCCAGAAATAAATCAAGCATGAAAGAAAGGCAAAAACAGAGTATACAGCTAAGTTTTCAGTGCAAAACAGGAAAATTACACTATGTGCGTTGAAAATTGGTTGTAGAATGCCATTTCACAGGAATTGGTCAGATAAGGTTCAAAGTTCCATCAAATCAAGAGGATCTCTTGAATAGTCCCAAGACTAGAAAATAGTCAAAGTGGCACACATGTATTTTCTTCTGTAGAAACAGTTCCTTAAAAATAGGAGATTGGTTATTACATGTGTCAAATCTTTGGGTGCTAGTGTAGGAAATTTTTGTGGAATAATTAACCCTCAGACCTGGGCCAAAGATGAAGGAATAAACAGGAATTGGGATAATATATATGAACCATTCCCCACCCCTATATATTTTTTAGGAAGAACTTTCCATCTTTTCTAGAATTTAAGAACATCAACAAGCAAGAATCTGGGAAGAATAACAAGAAAAAAAAAGAGGGAAATAATAGTTTTCTCCATTTCAGGGTTGGAAAGGTTGTAGAGTTTCCATAATATTTTATCATGTATGAGGCTATGGGATTGACATCTAATCATGCAAATTATATAAATCTCCAAATCAGAGTTCAAAGCACCGAAAAGAGCACTTTGTACTCAATTTCTTCAATTGTGATGCTACTCTTTTCACCAGAGAATTAAAATAGCCCTCAATATAAGTTTATCTCATATTTGAATTTCCAAAAACAGAGCCAAGACGAACCTCATAAATGCTAGTCAATAATGGATGAATGAATTGTGTAAATAATGCATCAAGACAATGTATTAAGTCCTTTAAATATACCATTAGCATGAAGATTAACCTCTGCAACCTTTGGACAATAATTAACCTTGAAATACAATGATAAACCCACTTCTCTGTAGTCTTTATGAATTTTTCTCAACCCACTTCTCTGGCTCCTCTTCAGCAAATGCATGAACCCACTTCTCTGGCTAACTTGTGGCAGGGTTTACATGACCTGCTTATCTTCTCATGAGGACATTGTTAAAGAACAGAGTCTTGACTACTTGTTCACTGCTTTTTCTAAAATTTACTTATGTCTGTTATAGCCATTCTTTATTCTGCCGATACATCTATGATTTTTTTCCCTCTTGCTTTATAATTTCTCAGTTATAGACCATGCATCCATTTTTAGTATAAAATTTACTTCTTCCCACATAGTTCTTGATTTCACTTTTCCTGTGATTAAAGCATTGCGGTTGAAATTGAAGTGGTTATTAGCCTGTCAGAGCTGATCTTATGCATAATTTTGTGGATTTTTTTTCTGCAGTCTTTAGGGATTCTTATCAACCCACTTATTTGTCTCCTCTTTAGCATGTGCATGATTCAAGTTTGAAAGGTTTGTAATATGTAAATCACTCACTATGTTAGAGACCAAGGATTTTGCATCAATTTAGTTTTACTGAAGTCTGTGTTTTACAGGTATAGAGAATGGTCCAAGTTCATGTACGGGGGAATCATCAAAACCTCATGACAGTGATCAAAATGATGAATTGAATGATTTGGATGCATGAAAAATATGATGTATAATGAACTTTACTTTTGTTGTGGTAGTATATGCGAGAGAGATTTAAAATTTTCCCGAGAGAGATACATGTCCTCTGCAACTATTCAAATTAGTTGCTTCTGTATATTTTTATTTTACAGTCATGTTGTCCATGCCATATGTGAATAAGTGTCCTGGCATTGGTAATCCATATGTCACTCTAGCTTTCAAGGCTTCCCAGATGAATGTCAATGTTCAATGTCTTATTATATACACTGGAAAGAATTGTTGGCAATGGACCCTTTGATATTTTTATGTACTAGTAGTTTGTAGCTGAGTCATTTTGGGGGGGTTTTAAGATGGGAATGTATAGATAATGGTAGATTATGTTTCACTATTACTCAATTGTTGCAATTTCAGATTGGGAGAGGTTGCAAACTTGCTAAATGATTAATGACCTAAGTCAATTGGCAATAACTTGAAACCTAAATCAATTTTAAGGAAGGATATGCATATTCCTTGTTATGATTAATTATTTGTAGACACAAAGAGTTCATGATTCATCTAACCATTTAGATTCAAAATTTTATTTGAAAGATCGGAAGAGATCTGATTCATGATTAATAATAATGAACTATTCATATGTTCCATGAATCTTCTTCTCTCATTAATGTTATGGTTTTGTTGATGATGGTAATGCAGAATGTCTCAATTCAGATCAAATTGTCCAAATCTTCTGAGAGTATTTATTGATTTGAATTTAATAGGTTCAATTATATGAAAAACTTAATATGATTTTCCATTGCTTGGTTGAATTTAACACATCTTTTGGTATTTAACAGCAGGTGATGAGGATCCTATTAGCCATTTGAGAAGGCTTTGAAAACTAGTTTCTCTTAAATTCTAATTACATGTTCAGTTGACCCTTGATCCATACAAATGAGCAGCCTCTCAATAAACTTATGTTTTTCTTGTTTTTTTGTTTCCCCTGATAAGTTCCCTTGATGTGGGGGAATACGTTCCCAATGGAAGGAACTCACCAATATGTTAACATTCTTGTATATTCTTTGATGGTAAGAATCTAGCTTTTAGATGGCACATATTATGATATTCATTCAATTGTGTTATTGTTGACATCAAATTGTTACCTATTTGGCATTTTCCAGATATGGGACTAGATCCTATATGAGTTACTCCAATCATAATATCAAAGGCTCAAGGAGGTTGTCAAGAAACCCATTTCAATTCACAATGTTCACAAGGATATTTGTTACAAGTTCTTTGTAAAAATGCAATGTTTAAAATAAGAATGCTTCTATTTACAAATCATTAGATGTAATTTTTAATATGTATATGATACACATAATTGAATCTTTTCTCTAACTTAGAATGGATGCAACATTAAAGTAATTACACCTCACTTCAAACAAAAAAATATTTACATGCAAGTTATCAAAATGTATATCTATATAGAGAAATCACATTAATAGCCTTTATTTGGTTTTATTTCTTGTAATTAAATTTATATATATACAAATATGGATTTCATATGTGCAAACAAACACTTATCTAGGCCAATAGCTAATTTATTTCTTGGCCTATTTCAAGATAGTGCATGCCACAAGTAAGTTGATTATCATTCAATGGGATTGAAATCACTAAAACAAGCTATCTGTATAGAAAAATCACATTGGTAGCCTTTCATTGGTTTGATTTATTATAATATGGGTTTCATATGCGCCAACACTTATCTAGGCCAATAGCTAATTTCTTACTTGGCCTATTTCAAGAGAGTGCATGCCACAAGTAAGAAGATTATCATTGAAAGCACTGAAGCAAGTTATCCACGTTCACTGGAAATCTTTGGAATCTCATTTATTGGGTCACATGCCATCCCTTTTATGACTACCAATAAGTGGATTGGCCCTGGTCCCTGAGGTGATATATTGATGTTCTCTGGAGTCATTAAGCAGTGAAAGCTTCAGAGCCAAGTCATTTTTCATTGCACAAACTTCGTAAGAGAGGAGTAGATGCCTATAGAATATGGAAAAGGGATTCTAGCTACTAGAGTAAATGGAAAATGAGTTGTCTATGTGAAAGTAGAAGCTATAGAGTTTAAGACGGGTCAGCTTTGCTTTACCTTATCTTTAGAAACTTGTATTAAGGTAGGCACAAAAACTCTTGCTTGCAATTCTGATTTTATAAAGGAACATTAAATCATATCATGCAATGCCTCATCTAACTTCTATTATCGTGGTTAGGGCCATCTGAGTATGATGAGTATGATTATGCCATGTGTACCAGTAAACTAGCAGCTATAAAATTAAAAATGGTCGGATTTGCTTTAATTCGTGTTTAGAAACTTGTTTAAAGGTAGGAAGAAAAACTCTTTCTTGCAATTTTGATTATGTAAAGGAACATTAAATCATATTATGGAATGTCTCATCCAACTTGTATTCTGTGTAAACATGGAAATGATTTGACATTGCCAATTTCTTATGGTTAGGGCCACATGAGTATGGTGAGAATGAATATGCCATGTGCAACTGGGGTGCCAAGTTACATGCCTTAGAATATTTTAGTTATGCTTGAGATAATTGTGACACTTTCAAATCTAACATTTGATGAAGCGTGTTGCTAGGCAGCCACAATGAACAAAAAATAAATCTGGTCTAAAAGACTATAAATTATCATCTCTACCCATGATCATAAAGTCTACCAAATTGTCGCCTAAGCATACATCAAGGCCACAAATCCATGCAATTTGTAACGTTGGCCACATGGAACATAACAATATAAATCATACGTATTTTCCATAGAGTCACAAAAGGAAAAAAGGCAGACATAACAATAATCATAAGTTGAGTAATTATGGAAATAAGGTCGGTATTAGGTAAGTCATCATTGTCCTTAGGAGTATCCCCCCAATCATATTTAGATGAATTAGGGTTATGAATTGTGGGTCACCAACTATCATAAGCCTAATCTTCTTCCATTGGTTTCTCATTAGGCCAATTGTTGCAGTTTTGTTGCCTCTTCTGAACAACACATCTCATTTTATGTCTTGATATTCCCTTAGAGAATTGAGATTGCATGGAGTTACTTGAAGGTGTAAGAGATGCATTTGGAGGCTTTGTACTCATATTTTAGGGACTCCCACCCTAATATTTCAACAATTTCTACAAGTGCACTGCATCCATCTGTTTATGATCCTTTAGAAAATTCTTCAGATGACATAGACAAAGAATAGAAGAAAGATAAAAAAAAAATCACGATCCTTAACAAGAGCATTCCAAAATTGGAGGGAGAATCAAGAGAGAACAATATGACATTAGATGATCTAATGAGACAAAATAATTCATCTGTAAAATTCTCGATACAGAAAAAAGCATACCAAAAAATGAAACTGAGTAGAGATAAAAAAGAATGATATTCTTTAATACTCTGAGGCATATCTTTTCTCAGTATTTTCTGCCCACAAACATAGTTGGGGAAGCTTGTAAATTTGCATCTTATATTATAAATTTTGTTTATATTATAAAAATTAATGATAACATCAACATGAGAAAGTTCATCTGGCATATTGTGTCGTATATCTTTCAAGACAAGCTCTACAATTTAATCCAAAACAAAATCAACAAGGAACAATGTTCAAATTTTAAAAAATAATATCAATAGAGGAAGAAGCCAAATTTAACTATTTAAAAATAAAAATATGAAATGTAGAACAGACAAACAAAAATATACCAATATACAATGATACAATCACATATGATGCATGGCGAGAAGCCTTATTGAATCAGGAGTGTTGTATTGTTGACCCAGAGTATCTCCTCCACTGCTCAACTGTACTCCTAGAGTCATGTGTATCAATGCAGGGTTGTCTGGTCCCTCTAGCAAAGATGTTGGATTAATGGATATGAACCCAATTACAAAATCAGGATGGTCAGAGGAAATATTTAATGCAGCATATGTATATTCACCCTTGGAAAGAGTTACAATAGAGCTCATTTATGCAAGTAGCAATAGACCCCTTCCTTGTGGTAAGCCCTAGACAATGTCAACACTCAAGTCAATTCTAAAATACTAATGCCTTAACCATCTAAAAACACGATGCTTAAAACATGTGAAATAGAAATAAAAAACTATACCTTCAGTTTCAACCCTTCCATTATACCAGGACTTGGAATGACATGTGCATTTATAACATCTGCCCACTCTACAATTTTGAAAATTCATTTGCACAGATTGAAACCATTATTATGGTTTCCTAGTGTAACAGAGAATATTCCACTACCAGTCAACTCTCCAAGAAAACCTAACCACCTTTCGGTATGACCCATGAAAGAAACATGTCAATTAGAATGTGTGTCAACACAGATATTACTTACCCTTTGTATTGCATGGTCACTGTATTTCCAATGTCAGCAAACTTCCTATCTTCAAAAAGTAAGAAATCATGCTTGTCTGCAATCTTCATTTATAAAAAATTTAGTCAGATAAAGTTCTTACTCTGCACTAGTGGTAATGGTATTCAAGAAAGATAGCTCATGGCGTATGTGTCCAGATTATAGAGAGCTCAACAAGATCATATTAAAGATAAGTTTCCCATTCTCGTGATTGATGAATTGTTAGATGAACTACATGGAGCAATCTATTTCACAAAATTGGATCTTCGTTCAGGGTATCATCAGATCAGAATGAAGGAAGAAGATATCCCAAAAACAACATTTCAAACTCATGAAGGCCATTATGAATTTTTGGTCATGCCTTTTGGCCTTACAAATGCACCGTCCACATTCCAAGGGTTGATGAATTCCATTTTCAAGCCCTTCCTTCAAAAAATTTTGTTAGTATTTTTTGATGATATACTAATCTATAGCAAGTCTTGGGAGGATCGTGTGCAACATGTTGATGTTAGGATATTTAGACACTTAGGAGTTAGTTAAGATCTACTTGGTCTAATATGTCGTTAGGTAAAAGTGTGTTTCTTTAGTATGCATTAGTATGCATTTGTAGTTAGGAAATCCGACGGTCACGATATGTTCCCGA
>ML785540.1:312720-325563 GCA_009831015.1 Picea engelmannii
TAATACTAGGACACTATCTATGTGAAGAGATAGGTCCCATCTTCATCAAATTCCAACTTCATTTCCTGTCACATACAAGAAAGAGACAATGTAATAGTTAAATATCAAATCATCAATCTTAAAATAACTTTCATCAAGAAAATGTGGCTCCAATTTTACAATGAAAAATACAAAATATAGATTATACTACCTATTTTTACCTGAAATGCATCCTCAAATTGGCATATAGTAATCTTTCTATGATAAAGAATTTCCGACCTACTCCAAAAATAGAGGAAAAACGTATCACAAGAATCACATCATTTGTTTTATTCCATTCACTATTTCTTTCACCACCAATGGAACACATATACCAAAACAAGTGTTCCCTAGGCCCTCATATATATTGGATTAGATCAAATGTTGCGGTATATCAATTTCCCAGTTCTCATCTTGGTGCTCATTTTCTTCATTCTGAACAAGACCCTCTCCAGATGGACTATCATTATGAGACTCCAAAGAATTATGTTCCATATCAAGTTCATTAGAGAAAATTGTTATATTGTTTTCTCCCCTTCTATCACAATTTGATCGCCAAAGAGATAGTGCTTTTTCATATGGAAAATTGGAAATGTCATACTTTGTTACATATAATATTAAACATATATCCATATGTTTATCAAGCTTGTTCCTCATCTTTGACTTCAAAAATGATAGTGCACTAAACATTCTCTCATCCTCCACTGATCCCAAAATCATGGTTTGACACAAATCTGCTAATTTGAAATATTCGGATATGTTTTCCTGTAAGTATTGGCTAGCACCCAAAATAGTCCATAATCTTGTTATTGCACCATATTCTAGAGGATTCTCCAAAGCATGAAATTGATTCCACATTTTTTCAGCGAAGCGTGTGGCTTGTTGAAACAATTTTGATTGATCCAAAATACCTTCAACCTGTTCTCCATGTATCTCAACCTTCTTGCAAAAGTGGTCCACTAAAGTATTTAATTTTGCCACAAATTCACGTTTTAAAGTAGGTTGACATTTTAAATTGTTCCAGTATTTAGGGTACACCACAGACATGGCCTCCAACAATTCATCTCAAGGGAATCGTTCTCTTATCTCCGATGACAGTGACTTTGCAATTTCTATCAAGTTGTGTCTCACTGAAATGACAACATTGTCGAATAGGTCTCTTGACACGGGGCTCTCTTTGGTGGTTGGTCTTGTCTTATCAATATAATGAAAAGGAACCATATACCCATGCACTTCCATACATAGTATCCCTTTTTTATCAAACTTCAAATAATTTTCATTATTTTCTATATCAATGATCGTAGTCCAATTTGTAAACCGTGGACTTGCGAAAGACTCTAGCATCGTATACAAATTATCCAATGAAAGGCATGCAAATTTTCTTGCATTTTTGTATTCTGTAATATACATTGTGTGACTTTGAGACATTTTCACGAGGACATTCATTTCATCTAGCATAGGAAGAATTCCAACCAATGTTAATAATGTCTCTATGTTAGTTAGTCGAAAGAGAAGATCTTGAACTTTATCTACATTGAAGCAATGTTCATACATCACCCCTACCAAGGAATGGTACTCACTAAATATTCTTTGAGTTGGTCCATTCAATGAGATCCATCTTGTATCAACATCTTTTAATAGCTTGTTTCCATTTGTAACACCGTCGGCAAATTTTTTAAACTCTGAAAATCATTTAGGACTATGAGAAAAATATGCATAAGCCTCTCGTACAAGATATTCAACTTTTGAAACCGATGGAAACTTGCTTACTATTTTAAAAGAAAGATTCATCCTATAAGCCATACAATGAATACTCAACATATATGATGAAGCTGATAGTTGTAGTCTAACACAAAGGCCATTCCTTTGTCCTTTCATTACCGATGCTCCATCCCCTCCAACACATACCAAATGTTTTGCGATCATTAAAGGATCCATACCACCACTTTCCTTCAAAATATTATTAACAAGTTCATAAATATTTTCAGTTGTAGAATTCTCCTTCATTTTATGAACCCCAAGTAGATAGGAATGCCTAATATGGTCATTAACCATATAAATACTCATACAAATCCATTAAGTGTTATCAATAGTTGTAACCTCATCCAAAGACAATGACACAAACCTAGCACTTGCAATCTTCTCTTTCATATCATCCTTTTCTACTTGAGGTAGATATTTTTCCCATTCCCAACCACTCATTAAAGACCAATGAGAAGATGGAAATTTTGGCATTTGAAGAAAAGATAGATATTTCATGTAATCTAGATACTCTGTCATAGGACACCCTTTAGATAAGATGTGAAATACAGTGCTTAATTGAATTGTCTTGGATAACAAATTTCGTTCCATCATCTTTTCGAATAGAGATGTGATGCTTCCTCCACCTGCCTCGAGTTTTTGCTTACTTATTAAATATTCATTATATTCATTAGCATATTTGACATGTTGACATTCCTCGGAAGATTTCCATATAACAATAGATTTCTCCTCGCCATCTACAATTTTATTTTCATACACCTTCCTACATGCTTCTCAATTGTATCTAACTTCATCTGAAATGTCGTTGGCGTGCCAAGTTTCCAACTACATATATTACATCTAACTTTTGGTTTCTCTTTCTCATTTTTTGGAGGTAATGGATCAATAAATGGAAATTTGAGACCCAATCTGGTTGGAAGCCTCTCCCTATGTCCCATTGGCCCTTTTGTCTTTTCCATGAATTGGTTGTGTTCTTTTCAAATGAAATATTTTCGACATTTGTACTGCCAACTTATGGTGAAAATGCATTTATCTCACTTTGATCACCAAAGGAACATATTTCCTTATCTATTATTTAGATATTAGATGCATTCTCACAAGAGTTGAAATCTATTTCAGTGATAGGTTGCTCAAAAGAAATCAAAGCATGAAGAGAATGTGGATCCTTGGATTGAGGTCTTTGAAATTATGACGATAGATCATTTTGTCTTCATCTTTTCTTCCCACGATCAGTGTTTGACATCTCAATAAATATTCCACAATTGAAATTTCAAATTGATCTAGAAGCCAAAAGTGAAACCTACAAGAGAAATAATATAAAATTAGCAAAATTCGTACCAAGTATATAATATTCAATTTGAATGAAGTTACTCTAATACTTTCTCCCAAATTTCTCCTCACATTGTGATATGCTTCAAGACCTAGAAATATTGCAAAGCTTAATGGATATAATGAAAAGGGGTGAAAATCCATACATTAATATGCGTAATGGATATTATACTAATTGTGATGAACAAGAGTATAGGGTGCTGACTAGGAAAATATTATTTCCTAATCTGAAGGTCCAATATGCTACTTAGTTGGCTTCATAGAATGCAGATAGTGTCATCAAGAACCTCAAATCTCTATGTCAATTTCAACATTACTTTTGAATATCTCAGATCCTAATGATAATCGATATTAGTTGGTTCTATATCAACATTTTTAGGTTGATGAAATTTGTGTGGGAACAATTAATCATAAATTGATACTAGAATTGTGGCACTACTAAAGATGATCCCAAATTGACCAGGTGAAAATGAACTTACACTTAACATTATTACAAAGATTGCTAAGAGTGGTGAAGAAAACAAAATGTCCATGTCAAAGGAAGGTACTTTAGAGTCCATAACAAAGGGGTTGGAAACAACAATCAAATTATCCTTTGAGGATCAATAGTAATTTCTCATATGTTAACAAGTATTGAAAGAAATGGCATAGCATTGGATAGATCTATAAAAGGAAGAGAAACCTTGATATGAATATATATTGAAAATTAAACAATTTTCCTCAAGCCTGAGCTTTAGGGTTAGATAACCATTCAAGTAATTATTCAGTCATTTACTCAGGTTTGGAAATGATACTTACTAAGGCAGTCTCAGCCCAATAAAAAAAGAAAAACCCGACTTAAATCAAGCCCAATTTTCCAACAATACCCTTTAGAGAGTCTTCTATCCAACTAAACAAAAGACATCCTAGTGAAATTAAATCAGGTTTGCCAAAAATATTTACAAGGTCATTTTATACCCATTTGATTCAAAAAGGATAACTAAAATCAAGTGTTTTTCAAGAAGGAATCTATTTAATAAATACTCCATTTTGGCAAGGAAGAGACATGTTTTTGTGACAATGGCATCAAAAGAATGCATGTTGGATCAAGTAAGGGTCATTTCAATAGTACACACAAAGGAAGTTTTGGTAGAGTTAAACAAACTTCCAGAGTAGTAGACGCCTACAATGACATGGGGTGTTGTGAAGAGATGCAAGGACAATTTTGCTTCTTGAGTCATAATATATGGTTACTCAAGAAGCTTAGGGATTGTGCCCAATGACTTGGAACACTTTGAGAATCCATCAACAATCAATATCATGAAGGAAAGGGTGATTGATGGATACTGTGGGAGGTCTATATTCATTGGCTAAATTCCATCTTGTAATTTGTATATTCTAGGTGCAAATAAAATTATTTAATAGGATTTGTCATTGAAACTTCACAACTTCGTGGTGATACCTTAAACGAACACATTTTTTACATCACTGGTGAGTCTTTAATGATATGGATTTCAATAATCTTATTTTATTTTATGGAAGGCAGGGGAATTTTGTGGAAAACATGATCAAGCTCATAATATTTATGGATAAATGGTTTATAGGGGGGTTCCTTTATCTATTGTTCCATTTATGAACTTGATGACTTCTTAAACAAATTATAAGGAAACTAGATGAATATTCAACAAGTTGCAACATGGCAAATTTCAACCTAATGTAATCAGTTATACACAGTTGATTAGTACATATGCAAAAGGAAGGAGATATGATTCAACCCAAGCTATTTTTTATGAAATGGTAGATGCTAGTGTGTGGCCAACACGAAAGGCTTATAAAGTCTTGTTGGATGCATATGTCAATTCTACATTAGTTGAGGGAAATAAAATCATTTTCAAATGAATGACTAGAGTTAAATTCCATGTTGATTTTTTCTCATATACAACTCTATTATCCACATATGTCAATGCCTCTAATAGGGAGGGAGTGGAGAAATGTTTCATCAAAATGAAAAGAGATAGAACTATTCCAAATGTTCTTGTATATGGTACACTAAGTAAAGGATATGAAAAGGTGAATAATATAGACCAAATGATGATGAAATATTAGGAAATGTGACTAATGTGTATGTAATAATGTGTGGAATTCATTCATTGGTGAGAAATTCAAACTATTGTTTTCAACACAAGAAATTTGGACCTAAATTTTGTATGTAAATACCACTAGTAATGGTAATTTATTGTTGACAATTTTGTATGCTTGCTACTTTATTATTACATGTAGTCTGTAGAAATGAACCTGACAATATAGATTATAAGTATAGGACTATGAGGTTTTGTATTATGTACTTCAAAGCATGCTTTGCACCTTAAAATAGTATTCTCAAGGCTAGTCTTGTGTTCTTAAATGTGATCATTAGCTTCAAGTGAGATCTCTTCTAAAAGGGATTTAGAGAATTCCATCTCCACACATATTCGTATGTAGGTATTGACATGCTTTTTTTTCTCTTCATGAAAAAAGTGAAATTTGCTAATGCTATTCTTGATTGAACTTATAGATTTATAAATTAGAGAGGAATATTGGGAAACTAGAACCACACTAGAATCATTGAAAGTGTGTTCGAAGAAGGGTAAAGGTTGATGTCCAGAATTGACCAAAAAGATGACAATGGTGTTCAAATTACAACAAATGGAGCTATATATTTGGTTACTCATAATATATGGTTACTCGAGAAGATTAGGGATTGTTCCCAATGACTTGGAACACAATGAGCATCCATCAAGGATTGGTGTAGAATCTGTCAATGGGTAATATGTAAATTGTTGTAAACAAGGGAACTGCTAGTTATAGATGTCCAGAATTGACCAAAATTTAAACTGTAAACTGTTGTAAAAAAAAATTATTGATGTCAAGAATTGACCAAAAAGCTGACAATGGTGTTCGTAAACTCCAATACCTAGTATTTGAATTACAACAAATGGAGCTATATATCTGAAAGAAAATGGTGATGCCATAACATGTGGGGGACTACTTGAAGGGAAACCACCTTTTGAGGTATGATGCATGTCAAAAATGTTTGAGAAATTAGTAGAATCAATTGGATCATTGAACTGTCAAGTGTATATTTCTCAAGAGTGTAATGATGAGTTGAAGTGAAGCATGTATGAAACAACCATGTTAAGGAGCACTCATGTCTATCCTTGCTTATTCTAAGGCACCCACCAATGATGAATATGAGGCCAAGGTAGATAGTCCTCTAAGAAAAACCCATATATTATTGGGAACACATATTTTAAATGACATATCAATAAACCACTAGGACAACTAGAGGTTAATTTGGACAACTAGAGGTAGTTTTTCAAGAAGGGATCTATTTAATAAATACTCCATTTTGGAAAGGAAGAGACATGATTTTGTGACAATGGCATCAAAAGCATGCATGTTGGATAAAGTAAGGGTCATTTGAACAGTACACACAAAGGAAGTTTTGGTAGAGTTAAACAAACTTCCAGAGTAGTAGACGCCTACAATGACATGGGGTGTTGTGAAGAGATGCAAGGACAATTTTGCTTCTTGAGTCATAATATATGATTACTCGAGAAGCTTAGGGATTGTGACCAATGACTTGGAACACTTTGAGCATCCATCAACAATCAATATCATGAAGTAAAGGGTGATTGATGGATTGGTGTAGAATCTGTCAATGGGTAATATGTAAATTGGTGTAAACAAGGGAACTGTTAGTTATTGATGTCCAGAATTGACCAAAATTTAAACTGTAAACTGTTGTAAAGTTGTAAGCAAATTTTATTGATGTCCATAATTGACCAAAAAGATGACAATGGTGTTTGTAAACTCCAAGACCTAGTATTCGAATTACAACAAATGGAGCTATATATCTAAAAGAAAATGGTGATGCCAGAACATGTGGGGGACTACTTGAAGGGAAACCACCTTTTGAGGTATGATGCATCTCAAAAATGTTTGAGAAATTGGTAGAATCAATTGGATCATTGAACTGTCAAGTGTATATTTCTCAGAGTGTAATGATGAGTTGAAGTGAAGCATGTATGAAACAACCATGTCAAGGAACACTCATGTCTATCCTTGCTTATTCTAAGGCACCCACCAATGATGAAGATGAGGCCAAGGTATATAGTCCTCTAAGAAAAACCCATAGATTATTGGGAACACATATTTTAAATGACATATCAATAAACCACTAGGACAATTAGAGTTTAATTTGGACAACTAGAGGTAGCTTTTCAAGAAGGAATCTATTTAATAAATACTCTATTTTGGCAAGGAAGAGACATGTTTTGTGACAATGGCATTGAAAGCATGCATGTTGGATCAAGTAAGGGTCATTTGAACAGTACACACAAAGGAATTTTTGGTAGATTTAAACAAACTTCAAGAGTAGTAAACACCTACAATGACATGGGGTGTTGTGAAGAGATGCAAGGACAATTTTGCTTCTTGAGTCATAATATATGATTACTCGAGAAGCTTAGGGATTGTGCCCAATGACTTGGAACACTTTGAGAATCCATCAACAATCAATATCATGAAGTAAAGGGTGATTGATGGATTGGTGTAGAATCTGTCAATGGGTAATATGTAAACTATTGTAAACAAGGGAACTGTTAGTTATTGATGTCCAGAATTGACCAAAATTTAAATTGTAAAGTTGTAAACAAATTTTATTGATGTCCATAATGGACCAAAAAGATGACAATGATGTTCGTAAACTCCAAGACCTAGTATTCAAATTACAACAAATGGAGCTATATATATGAAAGAAAATGGTGATGCCAGAACATGTGGGGGACTACTTGAAGGGAAACCACCTTTTGAGTTATGATGCATCTCAAAAATGTTTGAGAAATTGGTAGAATCAATTGGATCATTGAACTATCAAGTGTATATTTCTCAAGAGTGTAATGATGACTTGAAGTGAAGCATGTATGAAACAACCATGTCAAGGACCACCCATGTCTATCCTTTCTTATTCTAAGGCACCCACCAATGATGAATATGAGGCCAAGGTAGATAATCCTCTAAGAAAAACCCATAGAATATAGGTTTTGAAGTCAATAGGGGGAGGCCCATGAGAAGCAAGGTAATGATGAGTCATTGAATCCAACATGAGGTAGAAATTAAGGTGTGGTTGACATAGAATGACAATAAAAGGTAATGGGGAAGGAAATGAGAAGTGTATTGAAGACTTTCCTTGTTCATACAATAAATGCAAGAATCACCTAGTAGTGACTGAAAGAATTCCACTAGGAATGGTCAATTATTGGGAACACATATTTTAAATGACATATCAATAAACCACTAGGACAACTAGAGGTTAATATTGGGCAACACAGGATGAGTATGACTCACATAGGTACTAATAATTTGTAACATGAATCAAGGTGGAACCGAATAGTATCATTGGGACATAAAGTTGACTCATCTTAGTTGCTCTAAATAAGAGAATCAAAGGGATGTTACCAAGAACTAAAATGATTAATATAAAAGAACAAGTCCCTCCAAGTATTTTCAAAGGGGTTCCCAGAGAAAAAGGTATGATGTGTTGTACCAATAGGAGGATGAAAATGGGTATACAAAATAAACTACAAGTCAATGGATCACTAGATAATCATGAAGAAATATTGGTATCCAAGGGCTAAGCAAAGAAACAAGAAATCAACTACGATGAAACCTTCATGCCATTAAACAATCTAAATGTTATTTGAATTGTGTTATCTCTTATATTATAGTTTTGATGAAAATTACACCAGATGGATGTAAAGAGAGCATTCTTAAACATGTATATAAAAGATGAATTCTATATAGAGAATACACATTGATTTGTGGAAGATAAAGGAAAATCTAGTGTGTAAGTTGAAAAACTCACTGTATCGACTAATGTGTGGAATTCATTCATTGGTGAGAAATTCAAAGTATTGGTTTCAAGTTTCAACACAAGAAATTCAGCAAATAGAAAATCAGTAAGCACCTCTCTGAACAGGCGGGTCACGGCTACACCAGTTGCTTGATGGAAACATAGAGAATTAGATATGTGAGTTTGCTAGTTTGGTCGAGCCTCAGCATCGAGCTGCGAGTGAGGTCCTCCTCTCTTAGAAGGCTAACAAAATATGGTGCTTGGGCTGAACCTGGGAGTAACTCAGCACCCTTTTTTCCATTCTGTCAAGGCCCAAAGGGGAAATAAGCAGTAGCAGAAGAACGTCAAAGAGTAAAACCATAAAAAAAAATTCCATCAAGGCCCAAAGGGTAAATTCAAATAAGCACGAAGATGTAAACCAGGGAATGCATATATGGTCAGATCCCATATAATTTATACCATGTGGGAGGTCCAAAATGCTCTTAGAAATCTCCATGTTCTTTGGAAATCAGGAAAATGGAATATTGTAGCTACCCAGTGTCCATACCACAAAATCGAGGCGAATTAAACCATAAACCCTGATTTTACCAAATGGTAGGGTGAAGATGCTATCAGAAATTTCCATACTTCTAGAAATTTGGCTAATGGAAGCTTGTCCTCCAAATTTCAAGGGCGAAATATAAAAATAAATTCTCTATCCCTCCTAAAAATATGGGCTAACCTTGTACATGATTTTTCCCCTAAAATAAATTACAGGCTAGTGATATAAGTTTAAAAAAATCACTCTAATACAAAAAATTCGCCCAATAAAAAATTGGAGGCCCTATTAATTTCGTCCATGAGAGAAATTTCGCCCCTAAAATCATCTATGATCTAGATCAGTCGGACCCACTACCTTGGGAGATTTGGGCAAGGCCCATCAGATTCATGCAGCAGTGAATAACTGCCAGGCAGAGAGCCATTCGACTGTGCTCAAGACGTCAGGCACCGTCGCTCACCAGACCCTTAGTATTTTGATAGATCTCGATACTACCGAGAGTTTCATTTATGGTGCAGTGCTAAAAAGGATTAAGGTAAAGGAAATTGAACATGATGAGTTTATCTTTGTAGAGATGGCTTCAGGAGCCCAACAGAAGGTTGGAGGGAAGGTTACGGGTTGTACCCTTAACCTGGGAGACTTTGTCACCAGGGCCAACCTGTACGTCACGATATTAGGATGTTATGACGTCGTGATCGGTATGGACTGGTTGGAATCGCTTGAGGTGATACCCAACTGTAAGACGAAATGATTGAGCTTGGTCAATGATGAGGGATACATATGCATGATTGTAGGACGGAACCAGGGATTTTCCCTGAGATTCATCTTTTCCTTGCAGATACGAAAGAGCATGTGCAAGGGATGTAAGATTTATGTGATCCTTGCATTAAACGAGAAGGGAGTAGTGGAAGGTCTAGAACACCTTCCTATGGTGAGAGAGTTTATGGATGTATTCCCGGAGGAGTTACCTGGGATGTTGCCAGAGAGGGAATTGGAATTTACCATAGACCTAAAACCAGGGACTGAACCAATAGCGAGAAAACCTTATCGTATGTCAACCCCGGAGTTATAGGAGTTGATAATGCAACTGAAGGAGTTGCTGGACCTGGGACTGGTACGTCCTAGTGTGTCACCGTGGGGTGCGCTTGTTATTTTCATACGAAAGAAGGATGGGTAGTGGAGACTCTGCATTTACTACCGTCAATTGAACAAGGCAATGATCAAGAATCAGTATACGTTGCCGAGGATTGATGATCTGTTTGATCAGATGAAGGGTGCGATGGTGTTTTCCAAGATCGATTTGCGATCAGGGTATCACCAGTTATGGATCAAGGAGGATGATGTCCCTAAGAATTCTTTTAAGACGATGTTTGGACATTAAGATTTTACTGTTTTACCTTTTGGACTGACAAACACCCCTGGGGTATTTAAGAGTTTGATGAACGGGGTGTTCCGCGAATACTTGGACAAGTTCGTCCAAGTATTCATTGACGATATTTTGATTTACTCTCGGATGAAAGGAGTTGTTGACAACAACACCGATACTAAAGGTCCCTGGCATGGATGCGGAGTTCTTGGTATGCACTGACGCATCCAAGGAAGGCTTAGGTGGAGTCTTGATGCAAGATGGTCAAGTGATCGCTTACATCTCGAGAAAGTTGAGAAGGCATGAAGATAATTATGTGACGCATGATTTGGAGTTGTTAGCCATTGTTTATGCCTTGAGATTTTAGAGACACTACCTTATTGGACAAAAATTTGAACTAAAAATGGACCACTGTGGACTACAACACATCTTTACGCAAAGCAACCTGAACGTGCGACAATGATGTTGGTCGGAGTTGCTTAGCAAGTACGATTTAGAGATTACTTACATAAAAGGAACAATGAACTGAGTGGCAGATGCATTGAGTTGGAGACCACGCATCTTTTTGGTGTTGCCTCTTCAAATGAATATACGTGAAAAGATTCTAACTTTACAGCGCGACGATGACTGGTACAAATAGGTCAAGGAATTTATTGGACAAAACACAATGATGGTACCAATATTTGAAGGATTTACGATGGACAATGATAGACTATTGATATTTAAAAATTGAATTTATGTACCACTGAATGACGAGTTGAGGAGTTTGATCCTAAACAAGGCTCACAGAGAAATGTACATGGCTACCCCGGGGGTCACGAAGATGAGGGAGGACCTTATACCCTTATTCTTCTAAAAAGGAATGAAGGCAGACATAGTCAACTATGTGGCCAGATGTCTAGAATGTCAGCAGGTGAAGGCTGAACATAGACATCCCACAGGATTACTACAACCACACGCTATTTCGAAATCGAAATGGGAGGTCATTTCGATGGATTTCATTGTTGGATTGCCACTCACAGCAAGGAGACATGATTCGATTTTTGTGCTAGTCGACACTCTGACGAAGAGTGCTCATTTTATTCTTGTGCGTATGATGTATCAGGCACCCGACATAGCTAGATTTTTCATCAGTGATATTGTGAGGTTTAATGGCGTGCATAAGAGAATTATATCCGATCAAGGATCAGTGTTTACTGGATGATTTTTTACTAGTTTCCAAGAGGCATTGGGAACCCAACTTAACTTCAGTACTGCATATCACCCAGAGATAGACAGGCAGACCAAATGAAAAAAACAAATCTTGGAGGACATGTTTGGTATGTACATGATGGACCAATAAAAGCGTTGGGAAGAATTCTTCCCACTAGTAGAATTCACTTATAACAACAGTTACCAAAGCACCATTTGTTGATTAAGGTTGGTTGTCATTGATGTCAACCCTTGAAGAAAGCCCCGTAGCACAAAGGTTTGGGTAATGGACCCAATATTGTTTGATGTAAATATGACTCATTATTGTTTTGTCATGGTTGATAAGAAGTAAATATGGATGAACTCCAAAGTGGTCCCCTTATGGTGAAATCCCTCACGGGAAGATGCTTTGTGGAGTAGGAGAACCCATGATTAATTGTGGAATAATGAGATGAAGGAAAGTGAATTTGTCAGGGAAAATATCCTAGATGGATATTGATTGTCATGTCATTTCTGGTGGTATGTGGAATGTCACATAATTCCTCACGGTTAGAGAGTTATGTCCATGAGAAGTTGGAGACCCCAGGTTTGGGTAATGGATCCAAGTTTGTTTGATGGGTAATGATATGAGTTATGATATATTTTTAGATAATACTATTCTATATGGATAGTACATGTCATTCCATTTCTGGTGGTATGTAGAACGTCACATAACTCCTCATGGTTTGAGAGTTATGGCCTTACGAAGTTGGAGGACCCTCATATGTC
>ML785540.1:331784-423357 GCA_009831015.1 Picea engelmannii
AGAAGTGGACCCAACCCTAAAATAAGGAAAGTGGGCCAAGTGACCTAGAAGATGTTTTTAAGGAAGCTACTTGGAGAGTATAAATAAGAGGCAAGGCTCTCTCATTTGAATTACACTTGAGAATATTGAATATCTATAGGTTTATTAGGTAACCAAAGGATATCTAAGCTGAAATTCTGAGGAAAGTGAAGAAAAGAAAACCGAAATGCAAGGAAGGATAAATTCTTTTGATGGTGATTTCTAAGGTATGTTATTTACAGGTCATCTCACCATTTTCGCAATAAATTTTTTTATATAATGATTCTGATCCTGAAATTTCTATGAAAGTGAGAAACCATATCCAAGTATCTTTGGTTAAAAATTCATCTTGTGGGTCGTTATATTTTGGGAGTTACACTCCGTGGAAAATAGGGTTTGTGGCCAATCCTGAAACTAGTCAAAATCAGGTGTTTCAGGTAAAAACATCATAACTTCTTCATAACAGATCCAAATTTAGTGAGATAAAATGTGTTGGTTAGGGTAAATTCTTTAGTATGCTGTGTATTATTTTCATATCAATTCATCAAATATTTTGTGCGGGGCATGCTCTACAAGGTCGCTCTCTAGAATAAGCCAGAATTCAGCAAGGTGTGTCATTTTTTCTATAACTCCTTTTCTGAGAGGTTCCAAGTAGTGACACTTGGAGGAATTGTATAAAACACACTGAAGAAAATTGTATATCAATTTCAAATATTTATACATTACAGGTTCAAAGTTATGATTACTTCAAATTAGGGTTGCTGACTAATCCAAAACTAGGCATGTGAGACTAAAGAAAAGTTTGATGAAAATTCTAGTCTCTTGTTTTTAAAGTTAAGGAAGGTTTGCAGGAATGTGATCATATACACCAGGTCTATTACAGAGATACAAATAAGATTTGGATGATGAAATTGATGAGGGCTTTTGGTTGTGGTACATGTTGAGTACATGGTTGAGACAAGTAGTTGATGAGTTGGAGCACATACATGAGATGTATAGATGATGATGTTGGTTCATATTGATGAGTCATAGTTGATGAGTAGTTGAAACATGATTGGTACATACTTCGTACATGGTTGGATGCACTTTTTTATGGTACATGTTGATTACAGGTTGGTGCATGGTTGATGCACTTGTTTATGGTACAGGTTGATTATAGGTTGAGGTATAGGTTGATGCATGGTTGATGCATGGTTCAGATTTATTGGTACAGGTTTACAATGGTATATCTCACAGTGATAGTGTGAAAATGGTTCCATCATTCTATTTCTACTTCAGGGTGGCAGGACAGGGCAAGGACAGGTGGTTGTAGCCACTTCCGGTTGTAGCCAGAGAACATTGGGGGTTGTAGCCTCCTTCTGGTTGTAGTCAGAGAATTGGGGAGTTGGAGCTTCCCTCGGGTTGTAGCCTAAGAAACTAGGGGGTTGGAGCCTCCTTCCAGTTGCAACTGGAAAATAAAGGAAGTTGGTGCTTCCAATGAATGTAATTCTTCAAGACATATAAGAAAAAACATTATGTGGTTTTCTCCCGATTTGGGTTTCCACATAAAACACTAGTGTACTGTGTATGTGTATGATTGTTTATTTCTTACTGCTCATTATTGGATAATAATTCTACATTGATATAACATTTGAAGAAAAAGGATTATAATTATGCTATTACTGATTCACCCCCCCTCTTAGTAATCCAACACCATTAAGATGGCACCTTTCTAGTTTCTTTATGGGCGACCATGTCAGACGCCTTTGAGTTGGGATCAGCTTGAGGATAGGGTCCTGGTGGGACCAGAAGTGATCCAAGAAATGGAAGATCAAATTTAAACCATAAGACAAAGGATCAAAGAAGCGCAGGATCGGCAAAAGAGTTATGTTGATGTGCATGTGTCAACCATAGTTACGAAGTTGGTGATTGAGTCTTCTTGTGGGTGAAACCACATAAGAGTTTGATAAAGTTTGGAAAGGGGGATAAACTCTCTCCTAAGTTCATGGGACCTTTCAAGATTGTGGAAAGGAAGGGGCCCGTGGCCTATCAACTAGCCTTGCCTGATTCTTTGAGGCATATGCACGAAGTTTTTCATGTATCTGTTTTGAGACATTATATTGGTGATCCTACACATGTTATTGACATGAGTTACTTGCAGGTATTTGACGAGGGTGCACTCACGGTTGAGCCAATCCACATCCTAGATCATCACATTTGACAGCTACAGCATTGAACAGTAGATCAGGTCAAGGTCCAGTGGGAGGACGCATATGATATGCGCCAGCAGTTTCCATTTTTGTTTGATATATAGACTTATGATACTGGGATACACATTATTTCGGCACTTATATACTGTGAAACTTCGGGACAAAGTTTAGACCAAGAGGGGGTGTATGTAACATCTTTCTCTTGCATGCACTAAGCGAACTTAATCTTTGAGGACACTTGCTTTCAAGTGATCCGGATTATTATACTATTGGTCGTTTGATTATGCTTATGAGGCATTATGGATATGTTATTTTGTGTGTTTACATAGACAAGTGCTATTGACTAGGTTCTCCTAAGTGTGCAAGACTTTGGACCTCGAGGATGCAGAGGCATCGATGACACCCCTTGGACTCTGTATCGAGTCAGGGAGTGGACTATTGGGTTGATTATTGTTGATGTGACATATGTACATCTGATTAGATGTTATGATGATTGATTATTATTGCTAACATGGTTCGTTTATGATGTAGGCTGACGATAGCTTGTCAATAAAACTCACAAGTGGAGTAGAGGGGTCACGCATGACAACTAGAGACTTTGAGGGAGAGGTGTGGAAAACAGCCCTGCCACAGCCTACTAGCACTCCCATCATGGCTCGAATTGTAGGTTAACAATTACCTAGTTCGAGAAGACCCACGATGTCGTGAGGGAATACTGCAACAGTCGCTCACGATGATTCTAAGGGGTGCACAATAAGGCAGGGGCCTTATTCCTTCAAGTCCCTTAGTCTTCCACAAGATCACCTGGTGGAGTATTGACTCCAAGGGTTTTTGATGTATACCATGTCAATCAAGAGGCGAGTGACACCCTTGGAGCACGTAGTGCATTCTGAAGGGCACCTCGTGCAAGGAAAATGGAAATAGGTGAGTGGCACCCTTGGAGCACGTAGTGTGTCCTAAAGGGCATGTCACATAAGGAAAATGGAAAAAGGCGAGTGGCACCCTTGGAGCACCTACTTCATCCTGAAGGGAACATCGCAATTTCAATGGGTAAGTGAATAAATGTAGTCGGCCTTAAAATGAATGACGTGATAAGTAAGATTAAAAACAATTTCCCTAATAAAAATGTCGCACAGCCTAGGAAATTAAAATCTAGGTCTAAGTGATACTTGTGGTAAAAAAAAATATAATAACAATAATCATAATTAAACATGTGATGAGAAGGGGGTAAGAAATTCAATTAATTTATTAAAATCAAATTACTTTGGGGGTTTAATTTTTTTTTTTAAAAAGGAAATGATTGTTTTACTACTTATGCTAATTAAATTTTATTAATTAAAAAGAGAAAGAGGTGGTTTTTCTACACTTTCTAATTTGAGTTTTAGATAAACATGGAAAAGAGGGAAACTTAAAAGAAATAGGAAACTAAGGGAAAAAGGGGAAACATAAAGAAAAAGGGAAAGTAAGGAAAAAGTTGAATGACTAACTTAGTAAGGAATCTTGCCTTTAAGAACTTTCCAATTATGAACTCAACTAGGAATTTAGTAAAGGCGTAAGTCATTTAAAATGTGTAAGGGAATATGGGGACACTAAGGAGCGATTTTAGGAATGCTTTTAGGTGGGTGAGGGAAATAGGAATAATTAAATAATTAATGAAATTAATTTATGGTGCAACTAGGGGGATGGGTGACAAGTGTACGGGGGAGGTTTTTCTGAATTAAATTAATGAAAAATAAATTAAATGGGAATTTGGTAAAGAAATCACTTAGAAACTCTATAAAAAGGATGGAGGAGGAGGAGTATGGATCTGATCTTTTATGTGTAACGTTATGCTGCGGAATTTTTGTCTTGATTGACTTATCTTGTGGGAGTTGGGATACCCAGCTCAAGTAATGAGTGGTAGCTCGACCTTGCGAGGTGAACTGGGTGCTAGTTGTTCTTGGGTTTAGTGTGTGTAGCCCCTTTGCGGCTTAGGGGGCTCAAGGGGAAGAAGAGTACCCCTAATGTTGGATGGGAGGTACCGGTGAAGTCACATCGGTCGAAAAGTGGGAGATGGATGGAGCTCGCGCATGAGAATGACTTGGAGTTGTCACCTTGGGCTACGGTACACATGCACTTATTTTGAATGGTAGATTAATATTGTTCTAGCACTTTCATTTTTGTACTTCTATTGTGTAAATAAAAGTGTTTCACTCAATGCTTTTAATCAAGAACTTAAATTCATCATAACTTTACACTCGTTGCTTGAATTGATTTTCTTAGCAATCCAATCCCTGATTGTTATGACTATTATGTTTGTTTGATTGATTATTATGAAGATATTGTGCTTATCTTCCATCTTTATCCCTAGATCATCATTCCATGCCTGAACAGTCAACCAGGAGCCGAATTGATGATCGTCACTTCGATGTTAATAGACCTATAGATTCTAATGCCATGCTTTTCCATGCGTGGAAGATGACCGAAGGAAAAAATTTCCCAACCATATACCCTTAATATATCTGCATTGATTTATTCATGGTTGAACAATTGGTCTTGCGTTTTCTTGTGATTGATTTCTTATGCGTTTTGATTGGTAAAACTTTGTGTTTTGATTGAAGAATCCCAATGCCTTGATCGGTAAATCTCAATGTTTTAATAGGTTAATGTCTACTCTTATTTATGTTGTGTCTACGAATTTACTGTGTCTGCAATTGAATATTTGTTGACAGCGTTTAAATTATATTTTTATTGTGATTATACATGTTGTTTGGACTGCAATTTTGTGTTTCTTTTCACTGCCTTCGATGCCCCTTGTGTTGCATGTCGATGGCCCTTTTTGTCTCCGCCATTTCATCCTTCCTTACACAGTGAACTCATTCTTCTATTGCACAGCAAATTTGTGCTTCTATTGCATAGCGAATTCATGCTTCTATTGCACAGTGATTCGTCCTCCTTGCACAACAATTTTCCTTCTTTGCACATCGATTCCGGCCTTCTGACTCAGATATTTTCATAACCCTTATACTGTATTTTTACTAATCAATTGTTACCTTATTGACTGTAAGATACCCTTTTATTTGTCTACGTTCACCCAGCTCTTCACTCACCCACGAACCCCTACGTTTTTTGTTTTTATGAACCTCGAATGCCAGCGATTTTGTTATTTGTTCACCTAGGTTTTTAACATTAATTAGACAACGAATTTATTATTAGCAATGGACAATGATTGATAGCATTTTGAATCATAGGTGACAACATTTATATACGCCTGCATTTTTATGGAATGGAATGTCTATGTTTTAATGTAATTGAAATGAATGTCTATGTCTTTATATTGGAATTGAATGTCTGCGCTTTTATAGATAGCCTGCGGTTTTGACAACCTGGGTTTTATTAGACAGTCTATAATTATATGTCTACATTTTCATGGAATGGAATAGACAGACTATATTTGAGTTTTTATATGACAGTGTTATTACATTGGTATTTAATTTACATTAGATTTATCATATACATGTCAGCTATATCATTCTTAATAAATGGTAGTAGCATTTACACAACATTTAATTGACTACACCTATAATGTTGCTAATTTATCAATGGTTGACAGTAAACGATTTGGATTTTTGCCCAGTAAACCACATTCTTATCCTTATTTATTTTTACACCTCAACAAGATTGATAATGATACAGCAATCCTAGTTTTATTACAACTTGCGTTATCATTTAACTGGTTGTACCTTCGCCTTGATTTAAAAATGCCTGGATGTACCACATCAACATAGCACTCATGATGCAATCGGGGTTTCCGAGTCCTTCATCTGTAATATTCAAGCCTGGATTATTTTGGTAGAAATTTTGTAACAAATTAAATGTACAGAGAATTTGGAGGTGAAAGTTTAAAACAAAAAAAACATTAAACAGTTTTTTTTTTTTTTAGTTTTTAGAAATTCCCTCTCAATATTAAAAAAACTATATGCAACTACCTACTTTTTACATATTTAATTAACTGCAGAAGAGGTGCATATTACACTAAATTACATATCAAAATGCCCATATTGGAATTTATGAGATTACATAATTAATTAACTATATATAACGCATATATGTCCTTCACTCAGTGTTGAAGGTCTTGGTTACTTTTATTAAGGGTTGTTTTATTTACATGTATGTTTTCATTTCAAGGGTTGTGTTGATTGATAATTTGTTTGCATTTTAAAGGTCGTTTCATATGGGTAAACGGAGTTATGTAGATGGATTCAAGTCCTAAGTGTAGAGCCTTGGATACGATGTCGTGTATTCAGTTAAAGGTCAATTTATTTTTACTTTGTTTGAGGGAAGCAGTTTGCATGGAATGCAATAACTAGATTCTTGAGGGATTACATCATCGATGGATAATCGCTTCATTTAATTTATGTAAATTTGCAAAATAATTGTTGCACCAAGGATTTATTGTGTTGTTCGATTGTTTTAGTAGTCTAATTTCCCTTATGTCGGGTTGACTTGTCGATTGGGTGTCTGGGGAATAGTCTTCTTATATGTTGACAGTTAGTTTTGTCTCCTAGCATGTTGGATCCCTCTTAGGTTGTGTGTCTAGATATGTATGTTGTGCCAGGGTTACTGTCACGCCTATAAAATTGCGATGGCATGATTTTGGATGAGGGGATCATTACGTTCCCTGGTAGATAGAGGCAGCGATAACCTGGCCAAAGTATGTGCTTCTCGAGGAGGGCATTGTTTGTTGTAATTGTTGTTGGTATTGGGTTGTATCGCCTTAAGGCGTTGGGGTTGCGTGACGTAGAGGTTTCCAGTTCCTGGTTGTTGAGGCCTTTATGTCGGGTTGTTGATGTTGTCCCTTAGCTTGTAGGAGTTGTCTTGCTTTTGTCGAGCGGTTAGTTGTTTTTATATTTCTTCGATTTCGCATGTTTGTCCGAGTTCCTTGATGTGCTAGTGTGTTGATTCATTGTTGTATGTGGCCTGATCTGCATGTGTTGCGTTCACTATCAAGTTGTGTTGTTTAACTGTTGTCGTTGTTGCCATCAAGTTGTGTTGTTTAATTTTTGTCATTGTTGTCGTCCTGCTTCATACACACACAAAAAAAAACTTTCACTTGCTCGTGTCGCTTGTCGTCGTAACGATGGGGTCGTTACAATCTTGACTGGGTTATACAGTTACTAGTTTACAAGCCCATGGTATTGGGTAACCTATGGTATTTTATGTGATTCTTTGTATGTCTTTGCATGGCCATCTCCACACAATGAATGTATTTGCATGGCTATCTCCACACCATGGGAGTTCATGCATGTCTTAGCATGACTATCCCCACTCCATGCATGCCTTTGCATGACTATCTCAAGGCCATGCATGTCTTTGCATTGTAATCTACTTCCAGTAAAGGTATTAGGGTTGTAATTGATGAAGTCTATTTAATGTATTGAGATACTCCATTGTAAGAAGCCTCAAGTGGTCGATGTTGGCCTAGCTTGGCCAGTTTGGACAAGGTTAATAAATATCTATGGAGGCGTTTTCTCGGTTAAGGGTTTCCATGATAAATAGTTTTTATGCCCATTCTTTATTGTTGTGTTATTTCTCACTCAATTTTTAACATGTGGTATAAAAGCATGTTTTTGGCTTCAGGGGGACACCTTTGTTGTTAAGGGTTTGGCTCGTGCTTAATAGATCAATTTTATCTTGGGTCTGTGATAAACTTGCGTTTAGTGGGATATTTTCAATGATGATTTGTGCATTCAAATAGAATGGCAAGCAGTTTTAGAATTGAGATTGAGAAATTTAACGGTCAAAACTTTGAGCTATGGAAGCTCAAGATGGAGGACCTTCTTGTAGAAAAAGAACAATGGATCACTATGGATATTGGTACACAACCTACTAGTACGAAGAAAGAATATTGAGAGAATATGGACAGAAGAGAAAGGAAATACGTTGGTAAAGAAGCTCGTCGATGTTTATTACATCATTTTCTCAAGAACATAATGGATCGATGTGGAGCATAGGCATAAGTGCATTGAGGATGAAGTACTCGGTGAATGAGTTCTTTGGCTCACTGTATTTGGAGCAGGGATGGATGCTAGTAAAGAAGCTAGTAGATTCTTCTTACATCATTTTCTTAAGCATATAGTGGATCGGCGTGGAGCATAGGTGGAAGTGCATTAAGGAATAATTACTCGATGAATGACTGATTTGGCTCACTATATTTGGAGCAAGGACAGATGTTGGTAAAGAAGCTAGTAGATACTTCTTGCATCATGTGCTTGGGAATACAATGGTAACATAAGTACTTGATCTATGTAATTGTATTTGGAGTAGCAGGGATGCTTGCAATGAAATAGGTTGATGTTTCATAGCATCGTGTGCTCAGGTATACTATTGTAATCATTTTTATGGAGTTGTATTTTATCACATGTAAATGAGAATATGGATGTAAGACCTATTTAGGCATGTGTACCCTTGATTTTATGGTTCACTGATATAAAGTATACATGTAGAGATAGGTGATAAGGGGGCATGTTGTATTCTTGATACCCGATTTATAAACTTTGAGGGGGTTAGGTGTTTATCCCAAGTAAAGTTTTAAGGGGGGGAATGTTGGGTTAATATTGACTCATCCATACCATTAGTGGTTTATAGGCCCATGGTATTGGGTAACCCATGGTATTTTGTGTGAGTCTTTGTATATCTTTACATGAATATATCCACACCATTCATGTCTTTGCATGGTTATACATGTCTATGCATGTATTGGCATGGCTATCTCCACACCATGCATGTCCATGTATGTATTTTCATGGCTATCCCCACTCCATGCATGCATTTGCAAGGATATCTCAAGGCCATGCATGTCTTGGTATTGTCATCTAATTCCGGTAAAGGAATTAGGGTTGTAATTGATTAAGCTTATTTAATGGATTGAGATAATCCATTGTAAGAAGCCTCAAGCGGTCGGTGTTGTCTTGGCTTGGCTAGTTTGGAAAATATTAATAGATATATGTGAAGGTTTTGGTTCTAGGTTCAGGGTTTCAAGGATAAATGTTGTCTCTATGTGCATGTTTCCTTGTTGTTTTATTTATCTCTCAACTTTTAACACCCATATCAAGATTTAATCTTACTCCCTTACATACATGGATCACATCTCTAAGATCTTATCCAGAAAGAACATTAAAATTCTCTTCAAATTCATAAAACTCTTAAACAATTATTTGCATGTGTAAAGACAAATCTAACCCTCTTCTTAAGGTGTCTATCAAATTTTCTATTCTTATGGTAAATCCTATATTGGTAAAACTAGTAGGCCTATCCAAACTTGTGCCAAAGAACATATGGTTGACACAATACAACATCAAATGTGGAAGAAGAGATGACCTTTGGATTCCCTATTCTGGATCCAGAGACAACAGTTCAAATGAAAAGCATTCCACCTTAACCTTTGGCTAACTTTCATGGAATGCTTCGTTAGGATCCTAATACATTTCTTTTTTAATTTGATTTACTTTGTCACAGTTATGATTATTCTTCTGATTCACAAAATATTAAATTATTTTCTTCTACTCTTAAAGTGTACCTCTTCACTGGTTTATGGAGCTTGGAGGTAATACTATTTGAACTTGGGATGATATGCGTAAAACTTTCCTAAAACTGTATTAAGATTATTGCAAAGCTAGAGATCTTTGTGAAGAAATTTTTAAAATGACTCAAAAATAAGATGAAAGTTTAGAATATTATGTTGAAATATTTCAATATAATTTACAAAGGTCTAAGAAAAATAAATTATATCCAGATATTTTTTGGATTATTTTATTAAGAGGAATTAGGGATGAATGCATAGATTTAATTAATCTCATGGGAGTTGGATATGTGTCTCAATTATATTATAAATATATTTGTGAACTATGTAAGCATTACTCTCTAGGTAATTATAAACATGATAAAGGACCTCAAGACATTGTTTCTAAAGTTACTAAATTAGCCAAAGTAGGACTAACTAGAGATGAAATTGGGAATTTATTAGAAAAAATTTAAATTGATATTCTTGGTTCTCTTATCTCACAATTAGATATATTACAAACAAAAAGAAGCAAGAGGAAGAGAATTTAGATTTAGCTATCTTTTGTCCCAAGTGAAGAAAAAACATCCATTACGAGATTTTCCACTTAAAAATGTTGAAATTTGTGTTATTTGTGCAGAAAATCATGCAATAAATTGTTGTTATTTATTACAAAAGGTTAAAGAAGTATATCAAGGAGATAATGAAAGTACAACAAAAAAAAATTGTGGCACAAAAATTACCATGGAAGCCTCCTTCAATAGGTATAATGCAAGATCCTTCACATCATTACTCTTCATATTATGCTAATCAATAATATCCTCCTCAAAATTTGTCTCCACCCTTGCCTTGGAAAGCATGGCCTCCTCAGCAATCCCTAAACCAACCTTTGAAATAAGGATGGAAAGGGAATACTTATGGAAACATTCTTTCTCACTCCTATCCTTCAAAGCAATATCAAGAATATCCTCCACAAATTCAACAACAACAATATTTTCGACAAATTCAACAAAAACAATTTCAATTACCAGCCAATCTACCTCCTCAAATACCACCTCAAAGACCACCTCAAAGACCTACCTAAACCATTCCTCACTCAAATAATAATTTAGCTAATCCTACTTACAATACTAAGTTACAAAATTTTCCATCATATTTTATTTCCTCTATTAATTTACAAGATATTCATTTCGGATCGGGAAAGTAATCAATAAAATAACTTCTCCAACCATTCTTGAATAAGAAAATGGTGAGGAAAATTCTAATCAATCAAATAATAATGACAATCCTACTCCAATAATACAGACTCCTTCCCCAAAAATAATAGATCAACCACAATTATCCAATTCTCCTCCCTATCTAGAGAGGTTAGAATTGAACAAACCAATAATTTAGCTTGAATTTGATTTTTTAAGGGAATTGAAGAATGTTTGTATTAAAATTCCGTTATTTCAAGACATTAAAGATGTTCCAAATTTTGCTAAAGTTGTTAGGGAATTATGATTAAGAAAATATGGAATAAAGAAAAAGGATCCCCAAACTATTCAAGTCATTGGTAAATTAGTTGGTTTAGTGTCAAGGAAAATTTTTATGACTAAATATGTAGATCCTAGAAGTCTTATTGTCAATATTCATATAAAAAATATTTCTATTGCAAATACTTTAATTGACTTAGGATATACAATCAATGTAATGACTAAGGAACCCATGGAAAAATCGAATTTATTTAATCCTCATCAAACTCCTACAGTATCAAAATTAGTTGATAGGTATACTATTAAACCTAAAGGAGTATTAGAAGATACAATTGTTTCTATGGATTATTGGGAATATCCTACATATTTTATGGTTTGAAATCCAAAATCCAATCTTGGTATTTATCCATTGATTTTGAGAATACCATGGTTGTCCATTGCTAACGCATTCATTGGTTGTATATCAAGGGATATGACAATTTCACATGGGGGTTGTATTAAAAATATTACTTTGTATCCACCAACAAAACCTTCAACTTATTTAGAAATTTCTCCATGGATTAATAATGAAAATGGTGATGATGATTTTTTTTATCCAATGTTAACACTTGATCAAGTTATGACTCTAAAAGAGGAAACTGAAGATGATTTAATCAATTGTTTTATAACTCATCCTTATATTGTTCAATGTCCTAGGGGCATTCCTTTGATCATATATTAGATGGACATTTTCAAGAAATTGTATTGTAAATACTTTATCATCGCAATTTGATTCTATGTCTTCTTTATATACTATGTTAGAATATTGTAGTACCCCTATTGATATCAATCGAGGAAAAACATTGAATATTAATTCTAAACTTGAATAATCTCAAAATAATCAACTAATTAAATTACTACAAAAACATTATGGTGCATTTTCATGGGAGTACACTGATATGAGAGGAATTCATCCAAATATTTTCACAAATCATATTTATATTTAGGATGATTCTTGACCTTTTATACAATGCTAGTGATGCATGAATCATGCCTTGAAAGAAATAGTGAAAGAAGAGCTACAAAAATTACTTAATGTGAATTTCATCTATCCTATTTCGGATGGTAAGCAGATTTCAACTTTAGTAATAGTTCCTATGAAAAATAGTAAATGGCATGTATGTATTGATTATCGTGAATTAAACAAAGCCACTTTAAACGGCCATTTTCCCCTTCCATTCATTGATCAAGTCTTAGATACCTTAGAAGGAAAGAATTTTTTTTATTTTCTTGATTGATTTAGTGGTTGTAATCAAATTCAATTTACTCATGAATATCGTGATAAGACTACATTTATGTGATCATGGGAAACATATGCTTACAGAGTGATACCTTTTGGATTATGCAATGCCCTTTCTACATTCCAAAGGGTTGTCTTAGGAATCAAAGTTGATCTAACAAAAATTGAAGTAATTTATAATCTCCATATTCTAAAGAATCATAAAGCATACGAAGTTTCTTAGGGAATGTAGGTTATTATTGACATTTTATCTAAAATTTTACAAAAATTGCATCACCCTTGTTTATATTGCTTACAAAAGACAACAATTGTTTTTTAACTAATCAATGTCAGAATGATTTTGAAGCTCTCAAAGAAAAATTTGATGTAGCACTAATATTATGAGGGCCAAATTAGTCCCCACCTTTTCATATATCAACTGATGATTCAGATATAGCTATTGGGGTAGTACTTTGAAAAAAGGAATATCACCAACCGTATTCCATTTATTTCATCAGCAAGAACCTAACTCCTATTGAGTTGAATTATATGGTAACAGAAAAAATATTTCCTTGATGTTGTTCATGCCATCAATAATTGTTTTCATTACATTATTGGTTATGATGTATTCATTCATATTAATCATTCTACTATTTGATATGTTATGAACAAACCTATTACAAATGGTAGAGTAAACAGATGGTTTTTATTGTTACAAGAATTTAATATCACCATCTTAGCTAAACCAAGAAAAGAGAATGTAGTTGTTGATTTTATTTCTAGACTTACAAATGAAGGTGAAGCTATTCCTGTAGAATATATCTTTCTTGATGAGAATTTATTTGCAAAAATATGGCTAACTATTTGTCTACAGAAAAATTACCAAAACATTTTTCAACAAAAGAGAGGCAAAGAATTGTTAGACAAAGTGTCACGTACTCCTGGATTCAAGGATACCTCTTCCATACAAGATCTGATCTAGTTATCCAATGATGTGTTCGTGAATATGAGGTCTATGGCATCTTGAAAGAATGTCATGATGAGCCATGTGGAGGTCATTTTTCTAACAAAATAAATGCCAACATAGTCCTTCATCTAGGATATTATTGGCCTACACCTTTTAGGGATGTGAAGAAATATGTCAAAAGTTATGATAGCTTCCAAATAATGGGTCAACCATTATAGTTAGATAACATGCCTTTAAAAGCATAGATATTAATTGAATGAAAAATGGGCTCTAGATCTTGATGGACCAATCAATCCAACTTGAAGACAAAATGTATATATTTTGGTATGCATATATTATGTGACTAAATGGGTTGAGTCCAAGGATATACCAAAAGAAACTAATCAAGAAATAGATAATTTATTGTATGAATAATTCTTTGTTCATTTTGGAGTACCGTTGATCAAAATTTTCGTCACCTTGATTTTTCCACTCTTTGGAATAATAATAAAAAAAAGTAATATCCGAAGAAGGAAATTTTGACCAACCATAAGTTCATGGCGTGTCCCTTAGTCTTAGATTTGTCATGCATTTTACGGATTCAAAATATAAGTATGTATACCCAATATACGCATGTTTTTGTTCAACTACTCGATCTTCCATAAAAGGGAACTTCTTCCATTTGCAACATAGTTGATTTCTCTCTCCATATTAAGTTTCCTCTTTTATATTTAGTCTCAAGAATACTTTCATATTCCCTTCATCTTGTATTCTCATACTTATCCATCTCTTATATTTACTCTCATTCTCATTAATTATCATTAAGTTTCAGTAATCTCATTAATTAGTCTCATTCTCATAACTTAGTCTCGTTTTTCCTTGTTTATATCCTCTCCCCTACTATATACTCTCCTTTACTAAGTCCTACTCTCCCTCACTTAGTTCATTTTTTATTTTTTTTCCTCACATACCCATGGGCCCCTTTCCCCATATCTCCCCTTCTCGACTCCCAGTCCCTCTCTATACCCCGCAGATCCCCTTCCCCATCCCCTCACTCTCTTATCACTCCAAACTTATATTCTCCCCTAATATCAATCCCCATATCCTCTTATCACTCCACACTCCTCACTCTCGTGGCCCTGCCATACTCCTCACTCACTACCCCGCCACACTCCTTACTCTCAATCTCTCCATACTCCTCACTCCCTACCCAACCAAACTCATCACTCTCAATCTCACCATACTCCTTATTCCCTAACCCGCCACATTCCTCACTCCCTATCTTGATCCTCTCTCTCCTTCTTATACTATTCTCCCATACTCTACCTTAGCTTATTTTTCTAAGTCTTATTCCTCTTCAATGGAATCCTATTACATCAAGACATGTGGAAGCATATTATATCAAGACACATGGCATCCTATCACACTGAGACACATGGAAGGTGATTGAGCGATGATTGGGTGTTGACTGGGCGATGAATGGACAATGATTGGGCAACCAAAAAGTTTACTAAGTCATGAAATTTTCTAAGGCACAAGAGCTAAGCTAAGACCTTCATAAGCCCCTTTACTTCACATGAATGATATGGAAGGAATTTACGATATAAACACCAACTCTTCACCCATCACAATGCATGTGGAACTAAAGAAGGATGGATTTAAATCAAGGGATGAGATTGATCCATGAGATAGATCGACGGTTGTTGAGCAGCGATCTTCCGAAGATCATAACTCATGACAAGATTTTCATTTTGGGAAAGTGATACCTCATTGGAAAGGTAATTCAATAAGGAAGATAATTGGACATGTTTTAATGGCTAAATATAGCAATAATTCTCCCATAAATTAAAATATCATTCAACTATGTTTTCATGACTTGCTGAGAAATTTGTTTGGAACCTCAACTTCCCAAGGCTATAAGTTGATATCCAGAACTCCAAATTTCACTCAATATGAAATGTTGGAAATATATAATGATGAATGTTTCTTATAGAATGGTTTCCATGGATAAGAATTCAATTACCATGTTCATAAAATTAAAATGTGGTCCACTTTTTTTCATACAATTAGCTTCAAGTTTTGAAAGTGAAAATTTATTAAACATATTTTTATAAAAGGAAGAAGTGGGTCCTACTTGGAGGAATGAATTCCATTGAACTAAGTTCAATAATGATAATTTAATAAATAATTAATTAAAATGATTTATTCCTTATTCCAAAAAGAATATGCACATGGAAACTTCTAGAAGAATATAAACCCTAACTACTTCAAAGAAGCATTGGGAGTAGTTTTAAAATAAGGGAGCACCATAAAAAAAAGAGGTTAGAAAATCATAATAGCAAAGGTTTGATCATTAATATATCATTTTTCAACCATCAATATGTAGCCAACTTTCTTATCGGCAAATAAAGATCTCCATTTTTCTTGTTTCTTCTTCTTCTACACAACTTCTCTCAAAGTTTTATGCTTGTATATCATAGATCAAGCATAAGGTTGAGTTCCTTAATTGTTTTTCCTTTTATTCTTCCAAGTATCTTCCTTAAAATATCAATAGGATTATTTTATAGCCATACGTTTGGTTGGTAATGTAAGTCAGGGTTGTCTAAATGATTCATGGAGGTTTAGTCCTTTCATTTGGCAAGATTTATTTCTGAGCATTAGTCAATTGGTTTACTAAAAAGCTTTGTAGCGTTGAATATATTTTATGAAACTCCACAGAGAACTACTTTAGGGAATAAATTTCATGATTTCTTTGAATTTGGGATTACTAAGCATGAGATTTTTGGAGTATTGCCATCAAATTCTTTTCATTTTTTAATGTAATACTCATTTAAAGTTCTTTGAAGTGATCAACACCATTTCACTCTTTTTTCTTGTGAAAAAATATGGTTTCATATTCTACTTGCATGTGTTTTAGAAGGATTTTATAATGAAGTTGATGATGTATTTATGTTGATATTGAACCATTTCTTCATCTTTTGTATTGTTAAGAAGTTGATTGGTCCATTTCCAAGCAAATGTTGCACTTATGGAGAAATCTAGTTATTAAGAACCATTTCATATACAAACTAAAGTAATAAAGATTCAGGGTTTGTTCTTTAGAATTCTCCCATTTGACAACCCAATACAAGAATATCATCTATATATTTCAGACAAACAATAGATAAGTACCACATCTTTAGAAATGCAGGGGGGTTTTATCCTTATGAGGTTGTTGTTTGGATTTTTACCAATCTGAATATCAACATTTTTGGCAACCAGACTAGGGAATGATTTATTTTCAAGATATATGAGGCTTTGTTTCAAATCTGATTGAGGAACTAGAGTATACATGGTTGAAATTTTCAAAAAGAAGATTCAAGAAGACTACTACTTGTTCTAGATGCATGGTGTTTATAAAAATACTATTCAAAGATATTTGAATGAATGCAAAGACAATTTTCTTGGACCTTCTGGCACAAGTAAAATATCAGAACCTTTGGAGAACCAAGAACCGTTAAATATTTAGGAGGATGAACTCCTTGGCAATTCCATTGAAATAACTCTTAAATGCCCTGGAAACTCCATTGGAAAGATTCAAAAATCTCAATAAAATATTCATGGTGGTTCCACCAAAGAATTTATTTCATGTTACGATGCTCCTTTTCCTTCTCCACCAAGCTCATTAATGTATTTTCAAGACGCATCAAAGAGAGGTATCCAAAGAAGGAGGTGACTACATAGAATCCCTTTAAATTTGCAAGAAATAGATTTTTAAATGCATGACATCCCTATTGAAAACATTTCCACATTATTTGGGAATACTTTAGAAGATGTAGAGAAAAAATTGTGAACATTCAAAACCACATGTGATGTTTTCAATATCTCTGAAGATAATCTTACATGTCGATTATTTACACAGACTCTGCATGGGAATGCTCATGAATGGTTCTATTCATTATTTCATGGGACCATTACCAATTGGGATGTGTTGGAAACTTCATTTGTTGAAAAGTACATCCCAAGAGTGTACCCATATTCTCTTTTTTGTGTTTTCAATATTTCTTCCCACCCACCCTCTCCAATATGGACGCAAGACAATGAAGTGTGTAATTTGGAAGAAAAATATAATCAAAGAATGGAAAATGTTTTTTCAATTCATACTGCTGAAAATGAAAATAAGGATTCCAATTTGCAATTGCAAGATTTCATCTTCTGATATACTCTATATGAGGATATTTCAAGAAACAAGTTTGAGAATGAAATTGAATATTCTCCACCAAATGCACACCAAGATTTTAGCCAACATGATCATGTGAAAAGTGTTGCAACCGGTTTGTAATGGCCACATCTTGATAATGAAAAGTCACAAGAACACTAACAACAACAAGAATTGGTGCAAGAAATTAATCTCGAGAACAATGATGAGAAAGATTGTCATTGCATGAAGAAAGAATGCTTTCAAGACATTGTCGATGAATCAATAATTTTGGATGTGGTTGGGGATAATGAGAAAGGTGGAAAACTTTTCAAATGGGAAAATTCTCATCCAAACAAAGATTTCAGCACTCATGAGAAACCAAGAGTTTATTTTATTGAATCATGGTTCCAAAGCATTAATTTCCAAACAATGCAATTAGATTTTGGGCACATCTGGCTCAGTTTTACTTCAATAAATTTTGGGAATGTTCTTGACTCTTTGATTGAAGCCCCGATATGTTCCCCAATTATTGAGTTCAATCCACAAATAAATTGGATGCTTGATTGGTTCCATTGGAAATCTACTTACACTTGAAAAGTGTCCCTTTCCTCCAAGTAAGATAGGGTAGGTAGATCTTGTCTGTACATAGTTGTTCCTTTAGCCAAAGTTTTGCATAATAAAGTAGTTGCTATATGGAGATAATGTTTGAATATGAATCCATATCCCAATGGATAATGTAACTAATCTAATTATGGTGTTCTCATCATCCCAAAAGGGGTCATTGTCCCACAGTTGGAGCCAATTGTTGATCAAAATTTTGATCACCTTGATTTTTCCTCTCTTTGGAATAATAGCTAAAAAAATCATATCAGAAGAAGGAAATTTTGAATGGTCATAAGCTCATGGCATAGCCCTTAGTCTCATATTCATCATGCAATTTACGCAATCAAAATCTGAGTCGATATGCCCAATATACTCATGTTTTTGTTGAACTACTTGATCTTCCATAAAAGGGCACTTATTCCATGTGCAACATAGTTGATTTATCTCTCTTTATTATGTCTTATATTTTATACTTAGTCTCGAGAATACTTTCATATTCCTTCATCTCGTATTCTCATACTTATCCCTCTCTTATATTTACTGTCATTCTCATTAAGTTCTATTACTTTCATTACTTAGTCTCATTCTCATAACTTAGTCTCTTTTTTCCTCTTTTATCTACTCTTTCCTACTATCTACTCTCCTTTACTAAGTCCTACTCTCTCTCTCACTTATTTCATTTTTCTTTTTATTATCCTCCCATACCCGTGGGCCCCTTTTCCCATATCTCCCCTTCTCCACTCAAAATCCCTCTCCATACCCCATAGATACCCTTCCCTATTCCCTCACTCTCGTATCAATCCACACTTCTATTCTCCTTTAGTCTTTATCCCCATCTCCTCTTATCACTCCACACTCCTCACTCTCGCAGCCCTGCCATACTCCTCAAACCCTACCCTGCCACACTCCTCACTCTCGATCTCACCACACTCATCACTCTTGATCACTCCATACTCCTTGCTCCCTAACCCACCACATTCCTCACTCCCTATCCTAATCCTCTCTCCCCTTCTTATATTATTCTCCCATTCTCTCCTTTAGCTTATTTTTATATGTCTTATTCCTCTTCAATGGAATAATATTACATCAATACATGTGGCATCATGTTATATCAAGACATGTGGAATCATATAATACTAATACATGTAGTAGGTGATTGAGATATGATTGGACGTTGACTGGGTGATGAATGGACAATGACTGGGCGACCAAAATTTTACCGAGTCATGAAAATTTATAAGGCACAAGAGCTAAGCTAAGACCTCCATAAGCCCCTTTACTTCACATGAATGATATGGAAGGAATTTACAATATAAACACCAACTCACTACCCATCACAATGCATGTGGGATTAAACAAGAGCAGATTTAAATCAAGGGATGAGATTGATCCATGAGCTAGATCAAGGGTTGATGAGCAGTGATCTTCCGGAGATCATAATTCATGATACAAATGTCCATTTTTGGAAGTGATACATCATTGGGAAGTAAATTTGACAAGTAATACAATGGGATAGGTTTCAATGGATAAATTTGTCCATAATTCTCCCAAAAAATTAAAATATCACTCATATTTGTTTTCATGACTTGCTAAGAAATTTGTTTGGAACCTCGACTTCCTGGGGATAGAAGTTGAGATCTAGAAATACAATATTTTCTCAAGAGGACTCATTGGAAAGACAGAGTGATGAGTATTACTTATATAATGGTTTCCATGGATGAGAAGTTAATTATTATGCTCAGAAAATTAAAACACAACCCACTTTTGTTTCAAATAGTCAACTTCAAGTTTTGAAAGTGAAAATTCATTAAATATATTTTATAAAATGATGAAGTGGGTCATACTTGGAGGAATGAATTCCAATGAACTAAGTTCATTAATGATGATTTAATAAATAATTAATTAAAAGGATTTATTCCTTATTCCAAAAAGAATATGCACGTGGAAACTTCTAGAAGAACATAAACCCTAACTACTTCAAAGAAGCATTGGGAGAAGTTTTAAAAGAAGGGAGCACCATCAAATAAAAGAGGTTATAATATCATAATAGAAGAGGCTTGATAATAAATATAGCATTATTCAGCCATGAGTTTGTATCCAACTCTCTAATCAGCAAATAAATATCTCCATTTTTCGTGCTTCTTCTTCTTCTACACAATTTCTCTCAAATTTGTATGCTTGTATATCAGAGATCAAGCATAAGGATAAGTTATCTAAGTGTTTTTTCCTTTTATTCTTCCAATTCTCTTCCTTAAAAGATCAGTAGGAATATTTTATATCCATATATATGGTTGGTAGTGTAATCCAGTGTTATCTAAATTATTCATGGAGTTTTAGTCCTTGCATTTGGAAAGATTTATTTATGAGCATTAGTCAATTGGTTTAGTGAAATGCTTTGAAATGTTGAATATATTTTATGAAACTCCATAGAGAACTACTTCAGGGTATAACTTTAATGATTTCTTAGACTTTGGGATTACGAAACATGAGATTTTTGGAGTATTCCCATCAAATTATTTTTAGTTTTGAATGCAATACTCATTTAAAGTTATTTGAAGTGATCAACACAATATCGCTCTTTGTTCTTGTGAGAAAATGTGGTTGCATATTCTAATTGCATGTTTTTCATAAGAATGTTATAATGAAGTTGAGCATGTATTTATTTTGATATTGAAGTATTTGTTCATCTTTTTTACTGTTAAGAAGTTGCTTGGTGCATTTCCAAGCAAATGTTGCACTTAAGGAGCAATATGGTTATTAAGAATCATTTCATATACAAACTAAAGAAATAAAGATTTGGAGTTTGTTGTTTAGAATTCTCCCATTTGACAGCCCAATTCAAGAATATCAGTTATATATTTTATACAAACAACAGAGTACCACCTCTTTAAAAACGCAGGGGGATTTTATCCTCATGAGGTTGTTGTTTGGATTTTGACCAATCTGAACATTAACAAGTACCTCAAGAGATTTTTATATATTAGGAAGCACATTTTACTTCTAAGATCATCCAATCTACCACCCAGCAGTACCTAATTGAACACAAGACATCCACTTCATACCATCCATAAGCCAATGGGCAAGTTGAAGTCACCAACAAAGGTTTGGAGACCATTTTGACCAAAATCATGTAGATTCACCACTAGGATTGGGCTAATATGCTTCTAGAAATCTTCTGGGCCTACCATACCACATGGAGAAACATTATTAACTTCACTCCTTATGATCGTGTATATGGTAAGAATGTATTCCTACTTATTGAATTTTAGATTAAAACATCAAGGAACGCAGTGTAGGTGGGGATGGATCTTTCGAAAGCCCAAAAGCATCATTCGTAGTAGATTAATGAACTTGATTAAATTTTCCAAGCTTCCTTTCATCAAACCTCTCTTATTCAGAAATAGAGAACTAGATGGCATGACAAATCCATCAAAAAGAAGCAATTTAAAGTGGGAGAATGGGATCTTTTGTTTGATTATATTTTCAAGGATTTTAAAGGGAAATTTTCCACTCATTGGATGGGTCCATATGAAGATGACACTATTTAAGACAGTGGCTCTGTGAAGTTACATACTATTGATGATGATAGAACCCCATTCATGGCTAATGGCCATTGATTGATATTATACTGAAAGCCAATGTCTAAGAAAGAATTTGTCAAAGATTCGATTAAGCAAGAAGAATTCGAGGTTGTAAGTAAGGTGGTTGTACCACCTACATCCAATTTTTCTTAACCTCCTTGGGGCACAGTTGGACAAACCGTGTTTGAAAACCATCTTGTTTGCAAACAAGGTTTGAAATGTGTGTGTGCGTGCATGTGTGATTATTCATGAGATATTATACCTTATTCCAACAATTTTAGTTTGTTAAAATTCTACAATTTTACTATACAAGCAATCTACTACAAAACTTATCTTGCTACAAGATTTGCTTATGTCCCAAGAAACTCTTATTGCTACAAAATATTCTACATAAGTTGCTATAGGATCCTATGATGACATTCACATACTTAATTCAAGCTCAAATATATATTCTCCATACTCTATAAAATAATTTGCATATCTAGATCTAGTTCTATTGTCATTAACTTGATACCAGATTACACTTCTATTACATATTCTATAATTTTAAGCTGCAGCAATATTTTATGCACATATGAGATGCAACTGGTATTGGAGTTCATGTTGAAATGGAGTCTCTTCTCTTTTCAAGAAACTTGGATTATGAGACTATATATTAGACTACATCCAAAACTACATATAGAACCAATTTTACAGCTGCCACGTAGGTAAAAACAAAGGTAATTTCTTGGTTTTCTTTTAAGTTTTTCAATTATCTTGGGAGTACTTCACAAATTCAATCTCATGTTTACTCTTATAACTCCTCAATATTATTAAAAATCATCTCCTTCATACAATATCATCATATGAATTGGTTATCTAACATGTTTATCCCACACCATTCTTAAACACATGATGATGATTTGATCATATGTCAAGGTACTAATGCGATATATTCACCTTGATTTATCCATTATTCATATGCATGTGAAAGGATGCCACTAATTCACATCATGTTGTCATGAAATTCAATTCATAATTGCGTGAACTCAGCAATAGGCACTTCACTACCTATTATTATTATTTCTCACATGTCCCTACAATTATAATATTTATCCTCTCCTTCACTTCTCATCCATGTCATGAATATTCCAGCTCCATTTGACCCCCTCGTTAATATTTTTAAATAGTCAAGTGTTATTTTGGAAAAAAACATACCTCTTCCTCTTGCACTATTGGTGTTAATTGGAATCATGGGAGGTGGTGCCAACTTCTATGAACCAGGAAGCACTGAATCACTGGAGGCAAATTCAAAAGTCAAAGAAAATTTCAAACAAGCAGGGTGGCTCGTCTTCTTTGAGTGATTCCAAGCGTATATAGAGGAGATCACAATGGAATTCATTGAGACATTTGATAGATATAGTGAAAACATAAAAGAACTAAGTGTTCATTTGTCAGAGGCATCTATTGTAGTAATTACAGGCTTATGTGAAACTAGTGAGTTTTGGTTTAAGAATAAATGTATGGAACTAAATTCTTGGCAACAGTTCATCCACAACGATGCAAGGACCCCTAATTGGAAAACGGGAGTTACTCAAGAATACATTATCAGTCCATGGAAGGAGGCAATATTTTTTATACAAAAATATATCACCTGTGAGGGCCATTTCAGCTTGATGTTTCTTTAACACATCAGACTCTTTCTTCATTTAAAATAAGGTAAGCTAGTAAATTTACCATATTTTCTATGGAGAAGACTCACTAAAATGTCTGCATATTTTCAAAAAAGGAAGGAAAACGTTAAAATAAGTATGTACCATTACGGCCTTATTAAACTATTAGTGCTTGTGGAGATAAATTGTTATGGGTTTTCTTGGGGTGTGTTTATCAAACAGAAGACGTTTCATCCTGGTTTAGTTACAGGAAGAAGAGAAACTTGTAATACTAGGGTTACTCCACCACACAAGAAAAATTCCTCTTCTTCTCTTCCTCCTAGGGATTCTAAACAAATAACTACAAGGAGTATGATAGAAAGTAAAAAGTGCATGGAATTGGGGGAACCCATTGCTATAGAAACATTTAGAGGATTATATCCCAATGAGCCACCCAATCATCTTGATAAATACATGTAGGAGTCGATCTTTACTTGTCCACCTAGGCGGCCATGAACACAACTTTCCATGTCACATTCTCACCATCTACAAGATGCAACCATCTACAAGATGCAAGGACTGTTAATAAAAAAATTCTACAAAAGAAAGAAAACAAGTGGCAAAGGATTATATCCGCAAACAAGGGGAAAAGGTAACATTTACTAAACCTCTTATGTTGTTTTAGAAGACAAAGATGAGAAAATATAATAGTAGGTTGAAAATATTAGAGGAACAAAATGCACAGCTAGAAGTAGTACTAGATAGACATATTAAATATCAAAATAAAATATTAAGGATTCAAAGAAGGAAATTGAGAAAACAAAATCAGAGGTTAAAATTGTAGAATAAGAGGATTAGGAGGAGATTTCACAAGAAGGAATCTAAACAAAAACATGCCACTGAACAATCCAATATAGATATACTATTTCATTCTTTGGAACAAGAAATTCCTCCCCCTGCTCAAGACCCTAAGAATCTAAAAGTAAGTGCTCATGACAATATCAATCCATCACATGAGGTAATAAATACTATCTTTGATTATATTCTTACAAATGAATATGTTATTACGTCCTTAAAATATAATTTACAATAGTGGAAAGGAAAAGAATAACTTTATGATCTTGGCATAATCTACAAATAGCAATACAAGAATGAAATTCAAAAGATGTAATAACATTGGATTGTGTAACATCCAGTTTCACTGATCACATTTTTACACTGACTTATTCTTTGAGAACACTTGGGAGCAAGTGATTCGGTTAAAACATGGTACATTTTGATTATGTTTTGGTTTATGAGTTATGTAGTGTAGAGTATTGAGATTTATATGTTATTTTTATTGTGAATAATATTGGCAGGTATTATGATGAGGTTTCCTGAGTGTGCAGGAAATGTGACAGGTTGAGGATGTTGATGGCATCAATAGACTTCCTTGGACTCTGGATTGAGTTAAGGAGTGGACTTTTATTTTGGTTTGTGTACTTGATTCATTTCATATATTATTTATGATGATTTCAGTATGGATTTCATGTATATGAATTATTGACATTATCTTTATTAGTGGATGCAGGCATGGTGATGCTTGCTAATCCGACTCACATATGGAGTAAAGGGGCCATACATAGATACTATACGAATGAGGGAGAGGTGTGGCAGCGTCCATGTCATAGCCTACTAGCACTCTCGTCGTGATCTAAACTAAGGTTAACGATTACCTTGTTTAGAGAGTTCCATGATGTCATGAGGATAGACTGAGACAGTCGCTCACAAGGAATTCTAAGGGGCACGCAATAAGGTGGAATCCTTATTCCTTAGAAAATCCCTTAGTCTATCACAAGTTCGACCAGTGGAGTGTTGACTCCAAGTATCTGACAAACTTCCAAACTATTCAATGGCGAGTGGGACCCTTGGAGTATGAATGTGCATATTGAAAGGCATGTCTCATAAAACAAATTGTAAGTCAATAAAAAAATCTAGAAGGCCCTGAAAATAATAAAAAAGAATTTTTAATTTAAAGAAAATAAATTCATGAGAGAATAAGTGGTCAACATAGAGTTAGTATCATAAGTCAATAAACCACTAAATCCTAACTAAAAGAAGACTCTCCTAATCAAACTCAAACTGAAATTTAGTTAGGGGACATAATAAAGGAGGGATTGGGGAACTAAGAGACAACTAGGAGGAAATATAGGAACAAATGGGACTGAGGGAAAATGACTAATTAAAAAAAATTTAAAAATGATTTAACATGTGCAACTTTGGGAAAGTGTGACATGTGTTCTCGGTGAATAATCCTTGATTTAATTATTTAAAATTGTTTAATTGTGCATGAGATGACATGTGTCAAGGTAATTTTTTCTATAAAATAAATAGTGAGGAAGAGAGAAATTACCCTATTGTTGGATGAATGTTATGCTGAAATTTTTACTGACTAGTTTAGTTGTGGAGAGTTGGGTTGCAAACTTGTGCAAGAGGTGGAAGCCTCTCCTTGCGAGGGGAAGTTGGTGCTATTGAGTTTGGTTTTTATGTGTGTGGCCCCTTTGCTTATCGAGGGAAGAAGAGTACCCCTAGCGTTGGTTGGGAGGTATTGATGAAGTCTTGGATTGTCAAGCAAAAGTATTGATGAAGTCTTGGATTGTCAAGCAAAAGCAAGGAGACGATTGTGCAAGTCATCAAGCTGAAAACATCCTCAACTACCAGTTCATTCAATCACAATATTTTGCTTTGGTTATTAAATTTTAAAAAAAAATACTTGTACTAAATTTTGATTAGAATTATTATAACTGAATTCATGTGCTAAAGGAAGATAGAACTATTGTATTAGTCGTTTTATTTCACTCTATGATTCACAAAAATCATCATTGTAAATTAAGTTATATAGAATTCCTATAATTGAAATATAAGAGTTAGAACTATTGTAGCAAATTTAATTTTAGGGTAAGATGTTTTTTTTATTGCACTTGTAACCCCAAACTAGTCCAGTAGTGATATTACATCTTGGCACTCACCAGATTAAACATGAGTATGCCCCTGTGTACAACCCCGCGAGTATGCACATGTGTACAACCCTAGCCCGAGACCACTCTGCTTATAAACCTACCAAACCACCTTGTCTTGAAGATAACGTCTACGCAATTGAATTATTCTGCTTAATATCCTATAGAACTATTCTGAATTTGGATTTTCCACTGTGTTTTACTTATGCTAATAGTCTTGTCGAAATTATGAAAGAAATCGATGGGTATTTGTAGGTTTTTATATGCACAATCACAAGTAATGCAGAAACCACACTTTCATTTCATGTTGGGTGTAATTCGTGGGATGCATTACAATTTCATGTGTAATACTAATCCAGTGAACTTCGACTCAAGGACCGACCCTCTGTTGTTACTTAGGAATTTTATTGAGAGGATGGTCAAAATAAATTTCCTACTCATACATTATCTAGGGTTATCTCCTTAGAACTCAGAACTTTAATTCCACAAAAAAGTAACGCGGAATTGTTACTCTTGACCAACGCTCATCCATTAATATAAATGAATTGTTACACAAAAATCAATGGAGAGACATTAGTAATTCATTTAGTTATTGTGTTGATGTTGATTGATATGTTTATACATAGTCTAAATGTTGTAATACTTATGTTAAATCAATTTACGAGTTATATATTGTAATACTTATGTTGTAATACTTATGTTATATATTTAGTCGCGAGTTGTTGGGACTAACTCGAAGTTTTAGGTATTTTCGTCTAACAACAACTCCTTGCCTGACAGTAGAGGTTGGTCTATCAAATCCGTTTGGATAGGAATCTCCGAGTGGACCTTGAATTAACTTATAGCAGCAAAGTGTGATTTACTAGAAAACCTCACACGTATTTAGTTCTTAACGTTTCACTTGTAATTTTTTAAAAAATTATCTGTGGATTAGGCCGGTTCAATACCTCAATTATATATTAATGGTAATAAGGAATCCTGGATATTCAAATTAGATGAGAATGATTGTCTTATTAGATAGAAAAGGTTTTCATCACCATCCTATTCATTAAAAATATATATAAAATACTTGTTACACTTGTCAATTTCTGTAAGGAGTAGTTCACTTTGTGTATGAAATCAAGTTGGATTTTATGCTTACTTCGAAAGTGGAAATTTTAACTTGCAGAGTTTAGGTAACACATAATTGGAATTTGGGCGTAAGATGTGTGAACTTTGTTTATATAACCTTTGCAATATGTAGTCGAGTATGTTGTTAAGATACTTGTTTCTTATGAATATGAATGAAATATTTATTTGTTACGTTCACTACTTACATTTTAATCAAGCATTGGAAAATAAATATACACTTATAAAAATAAATAAATAAAACAAATTACATATACATAGCGAATCATTTCCTAAGTTGCTTAAACATTGTTAATTACAATAGATTAAAGGGTTATTATTTAGTAATTGTAATTTTTTAAAGTTGTTTTAATTATCTTCTCATACTCGATGTGCTTACTTTTGTATAAAGTAAAAGAAAATTTTACCCTACTTTATTATATTTATGCATCAGTATTGTAGATGTGTAACTACTCCTTAGTATATTTAGCATGTTGTTACATATTTCCCAACATCTAGTTGAAGAAACATAATGGAAAGCAAAGATTAAGGATATCTAACCACCTAAATATTGAGCATGAGGTTCAAAGAGCTTGCAGACTGGCTTTTCAAGCCTTTTGTTGTAGATCCCCTTCAAGGGTCTATTCTGTGTTTTCCATTAACAATGGATAAGGTTGAGGATAGCCACATTGGCAGCATGAAAACAACATGAATTAGAAAGCATCTCTTATTTTTCTAGCATATATTTATCCTCTTCAGTTAGAGAGAAGAATGTATTATGCTAATTGTATCAGTTTGATTTCTTTATACATTTAGAAACTAGGTGGAACACTAACCCTTGTGTTGGGGACATTCAAATCATATATTTTACATCCTTTATATACAATCAAATTGTATGGAAAGAAGAATGGGCTTTCTATGGAAATAATGAAGTATCCTCAAGTTTGATTGTTAGAAATGAGCATCCTATACCTGCAATAGTTATTCAATACCATCAGCAATTCTTGTATGATCCTAGGAGAATGAAGTTGATGAGACAAAATCAAAGACTAGCAATCACCACCTATGAAGAAACCTATAAATCTCGTAACATTAATTCTTTATTGGCCTCCCGTGATAGATGGAACATGATTCCCCTTGTTTCGCAGTAGAGAGATCCTACATGGTACCCTATGTTTAACATTGCTTTAGCGAGGGCCAATATCTACCTAGATTCTTTGAAGAGGAGTGAGACAAGATCGATAGGACTTCAATTTCATTATCTAGATTCCAATCTTATGGTGCTCCACCCACATATAAAAGATAGTACAAGAGCAGAATGAATTGAACAAATGGTTGCATGGGCTCCTATTGAGAAACACTTAGGATATTACATAGAAACAGAATATGGGCATCTGGCCTACAACTAGAGTGATGTATATGTCGGTCTTCCTGAGTCTATATGAATTGATTGCACAAGGGGCATGCAACACCATCAGTGCCGGGTAGATCATAGGCCTCCATTTTGACATTTTTTTATTATTATTGATTACCCTCCTCATTCACATTTTCTTCATATTTTTGACATTATGATTCTCCATATTCACCTTTTTCCATGATTATATAAGATTGACTTGATCAAGAGGAATTAAGGTAAATAGAGGTTGTTTTGTAAATTCTTTCTTGATTTTTGATAACTTAGAAGAACCATGGTTACCTAGGGTTTCCTTATGACTTATCTAATGATATGCACTTCGAGTTGTAAAGGATTTTGTAGATGTCATGTGGCCTTCCTTCCATCAAATGCCACATGGCCTTCATTCTAGTAGCTCGACCTCTAACATAGCGCCACACTAGCAGTGTCGATCATAGACGTCGCACAGCCTCTTTTCCAGTAGTTTTAAGATACCTATCTGGATTCATAGTTACAGATGCCAGACGTGCCAATCGTGTTTTGAAGATTTCTACCATGGTTAAGATAGAGTGAATTATGAAATGATTAAATTAGCATATCCAATCTACCATATAGCAGCATCTACACCTATATTTCCTATCTAGTAGCAATAAACCACAAGAACTTAGGACTAAGTTTAATGTTTTGTTAATGTAAAGATACCTCTGAATATCTATAAATAACAGAGGACAACGTTCAATTTGGAGCACAAGTTATGTAACAAACTTATGATTGAGTGAATTTAATCGATACTTATTTTCTACTAATATAAATCTATCTTCACTTCAAGTTTATGTGTTGAGTTAATTTATGAGCACTGTAGTCAATCATCAACAACTTATTCTAGAGAGCAAGGGCCCACTCACTCAGTAAATTTGTCGTTTCTATTAATTAATTTCCTTTCATTGTTGTTTAGTTTTATTCGTATTAGTTTTAATTAATTATAGAATTGCATTCCAAACTGATCAAAACAGAGTACTAGCTACAAGAATGATATAACTTCTTAAATATTATAGCAATATCTATAGTATGCAGTTACAACAATTATAGATTACAATAGATTGAGATTTAGTCTACGGATGTGAATTAACTACATATTGATGTATATATTTTCTTGCATTTCTTGTTTGCAAGTGGTAGATTAGAAATCTCCTAGTTTAAATTTACATTCTTTATTTTTCAATTTAGAGTAATTCTATATTTTCTTTTATTAGATTATAATAGTGAGTGTTCTTTCTCAGTTAGAATAGATTTTTCTTGTTTCAAATAATCATTAGGCAAATTAATCAATTATATACTACAAATAACTTAGTTTTGCACATATAGTGCATTGGTATCTAACAAATACATACCAACTCTAGGTTGATAATTAAATGAGAAATAATTAGATCTATTACCTTCACAATAAAGGTGATATATAATTAAAATTTTACAAAGCCATAAAACACTAAAGGTATATTTTATAACATGGGCATGATCAAATAATTCTTGGAAATAGGTATCATCTCCACCACCTTGAAATATTTGGCATATATCTCCACTGGGCTATGGACACTCACTGACAGTGTAGCAAGGCCTATGATACTGGGGTGGGCTATGGACACTCACTGAAAGTGTAGCAAGGCCTATGATATTGGGGTGACTTGACCAGGGCCATGAACACTTGCAAGTGAAATACCCTAAACATATGTAAAACAAATTGTTACCAAGATCTATCCTATATAAAATTCTTTGGAAAGCATTAAAAAAACAAAATAGATCTAACAAACAAGAAAGAGGAGGTAAGAAATTTATGTGGTAAAAACCTAGGGTGGGGAAACGTCCACGAAATAAAGTCTTCTATTATTTAAAACTCTCCCATTTACATCAACTACAGAACAGTCAAGTATGGAGCTCATATGGGATCCATACAACTCTCAATCATCATACAAGAACATTACAATTGAGCCTCCTTCACCTCTATTATATAGGTTAGAGGGATAGGAGATCATATCCCATGATGAATGTGGGATGAACTCACTTTATAAATTACTGATTTAATGAAGAACAATATTCCCAATAGTCTAATAATGCCTCATTATGTATACAAAATTCCTTATCATAATGACAGGAACTACAATGGTAAATGTGGCCAAGACAAACATTAAACACATTATTTCATTCCCCTTTAATGTTAACTAGAGGGATAAAAATGGATTTGGAGGAAGATGTCATTATGTTTAACATTCCCCCTTGATGAAAACTTCTTGCATCCCCAATAAGTTGTGAAGATAAATAAATCTCACCTCTATCATGAACTTGGTGAAGATATCATCAACTTATTGTTCAGTGGGACAATACTCCAAATCAATAACACCGTCTGCAACTAGGGCATGAATGTAATGGGTATCAAGATCAATATGTTTTGTTTTGGAGTGATACACTATATTATGTGCAAGTTGAATATAATTTTGATTGTCACATATAAACTCAATAGGTGCATTTTAAACTATTCCAATATCAACAAGGACATTTCATATCCATGTTGCTTCCTTAGTTTCCCTATACTTTGATTCACAAGAAGAAACATAAAGTGTTCTCAACTTCTTACTGGACCAAAAACATGGACCTGGAAAATACATATCCTACAGCAGAGCATATGTCAATGGAATCTCCTACCCAATCAGAATTGGTATAACCTAGAAGTTAAATAGAAGCTTTATGAGAATATAAAACACCATAATTGAGGATTCCTTGAATATATTTGAGAACCATTTTAGTTTCTTTCCAATGAATTTCATGAGGCTTTTGCATGAAAATCGAAACCATACTAACAACAAAGGAGATATTGGTATTTTTATTATTGAAATAAATCAAACTACCAAAAATTTGATGATAGAGTGTGGCATCAACAAGAGGTGATTCACAATCAAATATTAATTTGACTCCTAACTAAAATTGTGGTGGAAAAGGCTTACAATCACTCATGTGAAACTGAGAAATAAAATCCAAATAATACTTAGGCTAAGAAAGTAATATCCCATCAACCATATTCCAGACCTGAAGATCCAAAAAATAATGCAAAAGGCCTAATTCTATCATCTCAAAATTATACTTTAGATTATTCTTCAATTCCTAGATTAAAAAAATCTTATTTCCTGTAAGAATTAAATCATCCATGCAAAGAATAACTATGAGGAAATCATCTTGAAAGAAACAAACATATATATTTGGATCAAGTCGACACTTCTTGAAACCATTCTTCAAGAAATGAGTACCAATTTTCTCATGCCAAGCCCTATGTACATTTTTAATACCATACAAGGACTTGTGAAACTTTCCTACCAAACTTGAAATTTCAAAAGTGTTGAAACCAAGTGGTTGTTGCATATAAATTTATTCACAAAGATCACCATCTAAGAAAGCACTTTAGATATCCACATGGTGAATTTCCCATTGAAAATATAAGAGAAATAATTGTTCTTATGGTGTTTATTTTAGCAATTGGAGAAAAGGTTTCGGTGTAATCAATAGCTTCTTCTATAGAAACACTTTGGCAACTAACTAATCCTTATTCTTTTCAATATATCTGACTCCAGTAAATATTGTCTTATAGACCCACTTACCTGGAACAAGATTCTTCCCATGAAGAAGAGGAACTAAATCCCAAGTGTGTTTCTTAATTAAAGAATCATATTCAACAGCAATTGTTTTCTCCCGACATGGATTTCCTTTAGCCTCTGCATAAGTGAAAGGATCATCTATGTCTAACACCTTTTCCATAAGAGAAAATTATTATCTAGTCCTATGAGTCTCATATGGAATACTAACATCATAACCTACAGATTCAAGTGTTTTTTGTTCCCAAATAGGAAGAAAGTTAGTAGTATGATGAAAAACACTAGCATATTCGAAAGATTCAAGTGGATCACTAGAATCGATAGTACCAACATAATGTAGCACTTCTAAATCACTTGAAGAAGTATCTATAAACATGGGATCAACCAAAGTATTAGGTAAATTCAAGGTAACATGAGGTTCTGTGGAATATGGTGGTGTAGATATTTTATGGAATTGTACATCTCTATGAATGATAACATCTTGAATAGATGGATCAAATAACATGTATGATTTATAATCCTTACTATAACCAACAAAGTTGCATTTATAATATTTGGGATTCAATTTCTTCCATTTTTCATCAGGAATATGAGTCCAACACTCATAACCAAATACCTTGAAATTACTAATATATGGTCTTCTTCCACTCCACTTTTCTTCATGAGTAACTTGCAAAACTTCTTTAGGCGGAACCCTATTCAAAATGTAATTTTCAAAGCAAATTGTGTCAACCCAAAATATTTTCTTGAGACTTTTTGAATGCAACATACATCCAGCTATTTCAACTAAAGTCTTATTTTTCCTTTATGTAACCCTACTTTGTTGATGTGTGTAAGGAACAGTCCTTTGATGTTTAACTCCATGTTTGATAAATATGTTGAAAATTTTGTTTTAGTGTACTCCCTCTCATTATCAATATGAAGATTCTTAATACATTTTCTAGATTAATTTTCAACTAGAGCTTTAAATTCTTGAAATACAAGAAATGCTTCATTTTTATGCTCCAAGAAATATACCTAAGTTTTCCTACAATAATCATCAATTAAAGTGATGAAATAGAGAGCACTTGATAAAGAGGAAGTATCAAGAGAAACACATATGTCACTATGAAGCAACTGCAATTGTTCTTGGGCATGACAAGATTTATCACGTTCAAACTTTTCTTTGTGATGTTTGTCGAGGACACAACCTTCACAAACACCCTTATTGGAAGAAATTGGAGGTAATCCACGTACCATATTAGACAATAGCTACATTTTACAAAGTTCAAGTGACCTAATATTTCATGCCATAGATTAATTTTCTCATCGGCATGTGCAACATAAGAATAAAAAGGTTGTTTGATGGCTGAGGTAAAACTAGTAAACTTAAACAAACCAACATCATGATCAACAAGGAAAAATGAAACAATTTTGAACCCATTATTAATATCTTTCAAGACATATATAGCATACCAAGCTTCAAATTTATAACCTTTTTTACAATCATGATAAGCAAAATCAAAATTGATGAGTTTTCCTTCAACATGAAACGCATCTTCCAGTACACCATTAGAAACATCAACATTGCCAAACCCAACTACAGAAAGATTATTACCATCACTAATTGAAACGTTACAAGCCAAATTATTTTCTTTATCATAGGAGTTAAATACAAAATAATTACAAATCATGTAATTGAAGGAACTGCATGAATCCAAGATCCATTCTAGAGAAGAGGAGATGGATTTAGTTGGTTTAATTGAATATGTAGTAAGAGAAACATGTTTTTCTTTAGAGGATTTCTTTTGGATTTAGCAAGCTCATTGTTCCTCTTAAATCAATTATTTTCAATTTGATTGGTTTTTCCACAGTACTTACATGATTTCCACTCCTTCTTCCACAAAGCACCTACATCAAAATCATTAGAAACCTTGTTTGAAGTACTAGTAACATTAGGTTTAATATCATTTTTAGGACCTTAGTAGGGTTTATTCTTTCTATGAGCCAAATGTTCCATCCCAACAACAATTCGACCTGATCATAGTATCCTACCCTATTCACAAATTGATCCTTTGCATAAGTCTTCAAAATTAGCTTTAAGAGTTCCCTTAAACATTTCAATGGACCTATTTCTAGTTTGAATGAACATATCATAGGTGGGAGAATTTATTTTCTCTTCTAAAATAATGAGTGGTGTATCATTCTTCTTATAATCATAACCACAATTATTTAGTTTCTCATTATAACTCTTGATTTCTACAAGAAATTGTTCGATCCTTACAAAATCATGAGGATCTAGTTCATGTATTTTATTTTCTAGATAATAGGTAGAAACGTCATCAGTTTTGTCATACATTTATGTTATGACCTTCCATACCTATACAAGATTACCTTCATATTCAGCATGTACCTATAGATTGTCAAATATAGTTTGACCAATAATACCTCTTGGATATTCACAACGTTCTTCCCATGTAGCCGCATCCTTTACATTTGTTGGTATCTTGATGTCACCATTAACAATCCACCATAGATTCTTTCCCCTGAGAATATCAATCATCTTACATTTCCAAATAGTATAGTTAGAACTTGTTAATTCATGAACATCAACCACCTCATAATTCATTATGATTTTGTACAATAAACTGACATAATTATTCAAAATTACTCAAATCCGACTACAAATATGGATTCTTTGTGAAAAATTATGCAAATTCAAAAAAACAAAACGCTCAAAACTGAGTTATTATGAGCAAGTTATGATAGTTTGAAGTTCCTAAAATGAGGATGAGGCCTGCCTATTTGAAAAAAATATAAATTTTGATAGACTAAAAGGTACAATTGTGAAAAAATAACTACACTATATATTAGATAAAAAAAACTGAACTCAACAAAAAAAATTGCACTCAAATGACCACCTAGATAGTGAGATCTCACTATCAAAAATTCACCTTCAATGTGTAGATGCAAATCCTCACATGCTTAGTTAACTAACACTACTAGATAGTTATATATTATTTGGAAACTTATATATAGGTCTTTTTACTTATGGTGATTGAACAATCAGCCTCTCACTTGGTGACTAAGCCACTTATTTGATAACTTACCAACACGTCCATGTGTCATAGTTGTACTTGCAACCACAGTGTTTTAAAAAAACTTCTTCCACCTTGAGAAAGATGCACCAAAAACCACAAAATCCAAATATAATACTGATAGGGGTCACAATATATGTAGGTATTTATTCTACACAAACGTTGAGCTAACACACCAATCCAACAAACAAACTAGATAGAGATTCGTATCACTATTGCATGAAAGGAAATGAGGGGTTTGTACATCGTATCCTATATAGTTGGTGGGAGAGAAGAGTTTTTAAAAAATGGTGTGAACCCTGACCTTTAATATTACTAGACTAAATCAAAGAAAAGGAGGTATGTGCATTCCACGTGCAGAGGAGAGTATAAATTTGTATATAGCAATCAAGAGGTGACACACATATGTCGTATGAGTTTGTATGATTTTGTATTAGTTTCTAGAAGAAACTGTGGGTAGAAGGAAATGAAGGGAGAGATATGTATGGTTTTACAAACAAGAATTTGATTGAAAGAGAAAATTTAATAGACCATACACACATATATCGTGATCATTTCATCATGGTTTAGAGACTAAGTGGTGTTGAATTTCATACACAATACAATTGTGTGAGAGAGGGAAACTCTAAATTCTATATTGTAGAGAAATTGTGGTATAATCACATAGAATAGTTGAAGAGGGAGCACCTTAGGGGTGTATTGGTAGTTGAGATAAATGTACATATTTGTACAAGTCTGTACGGTCATACAGCTGCATGGAGGGGAGGATTGTAGGGTGAAAAAAAACCTTAAAACTTAATAAGTCACTACTCCTTTGAAATTTTTTACTTTCACTTTTTTTTTCTCCTCTTTTAATTTTCAAATTGTCTGTGTGTGTGTGTGTGTGTGTGTGTGTTAAAAATAAATGTGGCCATAAAACTTTAGCTTATAAACCCACCAAAAATGACCCCAAGCCTTGAAAGGATTTTAATTAGATCTAAAGCAAACGAAATCCAATTTTGATGAGAAAATAGTTAATCTTGACTAATTTGCATGCTCCGGATCAAATGGCGGTTCTAGATTTAGTGAAAATGCTCAAAATTGAAGAAATAAAGAATGTGGTCCAAATCTAATTTCCAAATCTATGAAAAGTAGGGCCTAAAAATTAGATCTAATGTGCTAGACTAGTATATATAAAGAAGGAAATAGATCTACTTATATTTAATGCCAAAAAAAACCAATACAATGAATTTTATCCAAGGAGTTAGATCTAGGAAACGAGCTCTGAAACCATGAAAGACCATGAATATATGTAAAAAAACATATATGCCCAATATCAATCCTATATAAACCCATATGGAAATCATTAAATAAATAAAATATATCTAACAAAATAGAAATAGGAGGCAAGAAATTTACGTTGTAAAACCCGAGGGTGGGGAAACATCCATGAAAGCATGCCTTCTATTCTTCAAAAATCTCCCAATTACATTATCTATAGAAAACTCAAGTATGGAGTCCATATGGGATACATAAAACTCTCAAGAATCACACAAGAACATTACAATTGAGCCTTTGTCACCTCTATTATATAGGTTAGAGGGATAGGAGATCATATCCTATGATGAATATGGGATAAACACACTTTATAAATTAGTGATTTAATGAAAAATAATATGCCCTATAGTATAATAATTCCCCATTGTGAATAGAAAATTCATTATCATGATGATAGGAAATACAACATGTTGAAGCCTCGACACCTTCCCCAAGACAGTGGGCTTGGGACCCCTCCTAAAATTTTCTAATGCAGATATTTTAATCACTCTGCCCATTAGCCAGGTTCTCTTGATTTTAAATTATTGAAAATTCCTTGTTGGAATGGATGGTTGATGCCTAATTTCTTGTTGTTTTTAGTTATGGCATGTTGCAGTCATGATTGAGTATGGAAATAGTCCCATCAAGTTTGTTTGTGTCACAAGAATCTTTTGTTACGTTTATTATATCCACATGTATGTTTTGAACCCTGACCATAAAAGTGTCATTTATAATTATGTGGGTTGATTGCGGAATCTGCAAGACATATGTTGGCTTTGAACTGCTTCTCAAAAAAAACTTGGTACTCTTGCCTAGTACTCAGTATCAGGTGCTCCAAACATCATTTGGCTATTTTCAGAAGATAATATTTCTTAGTTATTGATGGATGACCTCAGTTACGGTGGACAGATTCAAAGCATATATAACATATATTTCTTCAGAATTGTTGGAAGTGAATTTGGGTAAAGTTGTGACAAGAACGACGCCCGATCTTTCATTAAAAAAATATTTTTCTCACAATTTTAGGTACTAGTCAAAGTGAACTTTTCACTAAAAAGTAGGCCTACTATAATTTTTGTGGGATTACAAATCCAACACCACTAATGAAATCGAAGTCTGAGGTCCAAGAGTTCTAAAATGATCACAAAGGATTTCCCATCAAGTGAACCTCATTAATCATTAAGTTTCTAAAATGATTGAATGAAATGTAATGGTGACATATAAAGTAGGTAAGCACCATGCAGGTGTTGGTATTGATGCACTGAAGGAGTTATTTTTTTATCAATTTTTGACCCCATAGGAAACTAAAGTATTTTGGCTATCAACCTCTCCATGTTATCTTAGAATCAAAGGATGGAAATTCTCTTATTTTGTTTTGGTATTGGGAATATTGTCTAAAGCATGAGTTTTAGCACTTTGTGGTAGCATTGGAAGGTGATTCCAAAGATACACTACCTTTCTTTAAATACAAAGTCTTTAAGACAATGTTTGATCTTCTTAATAAAAAACCTGAACAAAAATGCAAGCTCCTTTCGATGCTTATGAACAAGCTTGGTGATCTAGAAAGGAAAGTGGCCTCAAACTCTAGGTACCACCTTTCATGTCTACTAACTTCTCACATAAATATGAAGGAATTTGTGGTTTATGAAGTAGATATTTTTGTGCCTCATCCCCATGTGGACTGTGGGTAAGATATTGTTCTATCATTTTTTTAAATATAATTCTACTTAGCAGTCGAGGAGATGGACCTAAGCTAGAAACACATCTAGTAGACATATACTTTGCACTATTCAAGCAATTGATATCCATGGATGATGAAGTAGAAAAAGAGTCATATATATTCAAATACTCTAATGATGAATCGAAGAATATTTCTAAAAAAAGTGGAAAAAACAAGATTCTTTATCTAAAGCTCCTACTGAAATTTATTCAAGGATTCTATCTACATTACTAATGGGTGTTATTAGATATTTTCCTTATGTTTCAACTAATGAAGCTGATGTTCCATAGAGAAGGAAACACAACATTCTAATAGTTTTAACATTGGGGTGCAAGCATTGATGTTGATATATCAACTTCTAGCTAAAAACCAAATCATTAGTGATTGTTTCTATCGTTCTCTTTATTCAACACTTTTGACTCCTGCACTCATGGAGTCATCAAAGATATATATGTTTCTAGGGCTCATGTTCAAGGAATTGAAGACTAATATAAACTAAAAGTGTGTTTTTTCATTTTCAAATTGGTTGTTGAGATTTGCACTTTAACAGACCCCATAATTTTCATGTGCTTGTATTTTTCTATTGGCTAAAGTGATAAAAGCAAGACCTCTTCTTTCTGCTTGAGTGTGAGGATACTGATGATGATGATGATATTTAATATTTTGTGGATGGTATGGAAGAAGGTGACCAAATGACATAAATGACCTCAAATCCATTTCTCAGAGATTTATCAAGTGAGAGATAATTTCCAATATTACTAAGGTAGAAAATGATGATAGAAGTGATTATGAATTGAAGGATGGAGAAATTTTTTGTCATTCTTCTGATTCTAGAGATAATAGTACTAAATAATATGAGGATTTTTTTGGAATGCCAATAATAATACAAAACATTCTAGGGTGATCAAGGAAAGATCATTTTTTTTACAAGACATATTAAATACAAATAATCAGTCTAATAAACTAGGAAAAATTGATTCTTGGCCTAAATCTTGCTACTATGATCCTTGGATGCATGAACCTGCTTGTTGCAATGTATATTTTTCTTTCGAAACCTCTTCATATTTCAGTACTCCATCACAATCCCCCACTCATCACAACCTTTGTGTATCAACATACTCTTAATATATTAAATACCTCTCACTTGTCGATATGTTGGTACTCTTGACATCTTTAATACGCCTCACTCGACGATGTGTCGAAATAATTCAAAAATATTGGATCTCCCTCACCCACCGATGTTTCGGATCATCCCTCACATATTGAATATTTCCCCACCCACCAACATTTCAAAGCATCCCTAACATTTTGAAATCATGTTCAATTGTTGATGCTCTTTGAAAATTGTAATTCTCCATGTCCCCTAACATAGCGACCATATTATATCATTGGAGTGTCAATAAAAGGGTTGAAACTCAAATGTTTGAAGTGGTTTAAAGGAAATTTAAAAAGCGTCATCGAAGAATTTATTCGAGAACAACCAATTATTTTGTTTTAGGTAGACATGCCCACCTTCAAATCATATATTATCTCATTGCATATCATGGATGGATCTAAAGGACTACAAGAATTGGATTATCACTCTAGATTTTCCAAAGGACCCTAAGCCAACATAGGAGGAAATGATCAATACCTATGGTAAAACCCTTGTTTGTGTACTCATCAGTGTAGAGGAGGATTAAAAATGTATATATGCCCAGAGTACCACTACGTACACTAGAGTTCAATGCAATATCGATGAAGCCACATCAAAAAGATTGAAAGAGAAGCCTCTTGTTAATTGGGTGCTTCCTCATGGGTATGACACCCCAAAAGTTGGTATATCTTGAGATATAAAAATGGTGTGATTACACCTTATCCAAATCGACACAGGCCTTACAATGAGAGACTTAGACAGAGAAACTATGATAGGTCAAGATTTGACAAGAAAAGAGATTCCAGGGCCATAGACAATATACAAGGGGAGAAACAAGATTACAAGGCACCTTATGAACAAAGAGATCCAATTCAGGGAGAACAAGGAGAGAAAATGCCACCTCCTCCTATTGACCAAATAGATTCATTCCAATGATACCAAAGAGATGCAGCTTATGAGGGACCAAGAGAAATAGTTATATGAGAAGGGAGATGACACTTTCCAAATTCCAAAGAAAACAGAAGCCGTTTATCAATGTTGTTGTCTCACTTATATTTTGGATAGATGGTTCCAAATATTTCATATTCAATGTTATTTTAGTCATATGTATTTTTCTTATGTGGTTATTACATGGAACGTGTCAATGGTAGATGCAATTTCTGAGGTTTTTGCAAAATTTGGACTAGAAGATTATGTGGAAGGTGGAAAGGGGGACCATAGCCATTCAAACCCCCCCCACCATTCCTTAACCATTTATTTATTTCATCATGTTCCTCCTCCTCTCCACATTTTGGTGAGCTCTAAAAATCTTATTGCTCTCAACCTCCATCATTTCATAGACTCTCCAACATTTCACAATCCTCTTTGAACTCCAACATATTGGACCTATTCACACATCCTATCTCATTTGTGCTCTGGAATTTTGGGTCTCGTATCTCATTTTGTTTTTTGACATATCAGCCAGCCTATAACATTTGAATGCCAACACATAACAAGAATTATATGCGTTTGAATGGTTGATACACTGTGTATTAAAGAAATTCATATAGAAAGGGAAGTAACGTTTGAAGGTTTAAAAGAATGTGGTGGTGTAAGTTCATGAGAAGGATTACAAAAGACATTAAGTGAGGTGGATAAGGGGGGGCATATCCATTCGACNCCCCCCCCCCCCCCCCCCTCTAAATATTATTCATTATATATACTTTAAATCACTCTTCACATATGTTGGTGAGATTCAAACATACCACATCCTTCATGTCTCCCGATGTATTGGCGACCCAAGCACTTTTTAATCCCTCAAGATCTTTGGTGTATCAAAACCACTTCAAGATTATAATTTCCCTTATGCTTTGAATTATCATGGATCCTATATCATTGGTGCTACAATTTATTGGTGTCAGTGCCTTAAATTTTTCTCAATTTCATTTTTACACATCAGCCTGTGAAAGGAAATGATGAATAAGACTAGATCCCTCGAGTCATGGATGAACAAATTGTAAGGCCATGTTCCAACCAATATTTATGAATTATGGAAGAGGATGAATGCATTATTAATCATGCCAAGTGACTCAGGGCATGGTACCTTAGAAATTAGAGAGGGATGCAACATAGAGCATCAAGAAAAAGCATAGCTCCTAGTTTATTTTTTCCATAACTTTTGACTTTGAGCCCTATTTCATGCACTTCTTATACCGTTGGAAAGGTCTCATCGAGAGATACTACTTCCTAGTTATATTTTTTAGGATGTTCCTCACCATTTTTCCCCTATTTTTAAGCTTGAATACAGGTGTATTTTCAACATCCCTGGAACCTAATAATACAACATTTTAATGGGGATGTCTGTGAAATCACCATCAAAGGAACCAGAAATCAAACTCAAGGAAGTAGACTTGAACTTCTCACTCATATGCCACTTAAAATATATATGTTTAAATGAACATTTTTCAAGTATGTTTTGCAGTTTTATATTGGAAACTCATTTATTTTGTGGTAAATGGCACCTAGGTACCAGTACCGTGAGAGGACCATACTCAGGAATCTAAACATATAATGTATGCAAGTTTGGTCTATGGAAACATGGATTCTAGACATCAATACAAGAAGGATTTGCTAATACACAAGAGCATATTTACGAAAGTGATCTACAGAAAATGATAACATACCAACACACAGGGAACAACCAACAAATAAGAATCAAGTTCAAATGGCAGAGGATGAAGTACATATCTCATGATAGGAAAATCATAGGCATAGAGGAAAGAGAGACCCATAGCATATAAATTATTGACCACATTGTATGAGGTGAAATAGGGCCAAAAACCATGATGGACCACAAGCACTAAAGGAGAATTTTGAAATGTGAATGTACGTGATGCGTGATATATTAAATTATGAACATTTTTGTTGTTAGTATCCCCTCGTCATTCCATAGAGGATAGGGACAAAAAGTTTACAAATACAAGGTCAAGAGTCAAAAAGGCGGAAGGTCAGGAGTCAAGGTGAATCTCAATAAATAGGGGGATTGTACTCTAATTAGTGGCTTTTGGATCTTTGAGCTTTCATGTACTATTGTTGAAACTTTAATGAGGAAAATTGTTTTTTTTCCAATCTATTTTCCAGAGAACTTGGATTCTTGTTTTGCACTTGTTATGGATTTTCCTACTACCTTTTTCTAATAACCGAATCATGTATTGATCCAGGGGGATATTGGTGGCCACCCACCTTTTCCAACTGGCTCAAAACAGCTTTCTAGCAATTTTGGCAATTTACTATTTTTAGCAGGTTTTAACTTTCGGGGCCATTTTGAGGGCCTAAATGAAGGTTTTTCGAGATCAAGGTTCTCAATGATATTTGAAGGCATAATTGAGCCCCCAAAATGAATCTCCTCGATCATACCTTTCCAACCAGCTATTATATGCCTAAAACGGAGATCGTATGCAAACATTACGACCCCAGGAAGTTGATGTACCAACGTACCCAAACGAGGCCCACATGACTTTTGGTGTTTCATCTCCTAGGGTTAGGTTTTGGATGTCTAGGGTTTTGGGTATTCCTATTTATTGTAAAAATGCCTCCAGAGCCTCATTGTAATCATCTTCTTGCGAATGTGAGTAGTTGTCACATCTCTTCTCAAAGATAAGCTGCCACCATTCTAGCGAGTATTTCACTCTATATTTTTACAGTCTCTGTACATTTCTTTCATGAATAGAAATCGTGTATTACTATATATCTGTGTTTATGGTTTCATCTCTGATACATTTTTGTTATATTATTGAATATCTGTGATATCTTTGTGCATTCATTTGTTATATCTCCGCTCTCATTTTGTGCTGAAAATAATCTGAATCAGTGGTATTAGAGCAGGCTTCTCTTGATCGTTTTTTCAGTGCATGTCCCTGATGAGGTCCAAGTATAGCAAGTTGGGTCTCGAGCTTGTCTCTCTTGAATACCATTGCTCTCTCACACCCAATAAACCCTCAATGGTGGAAGAAAAGAAAAACGACGGAGCAAACAATCCTATCAATATGTTGCTTGAGTAAGCTCTCACGCGACAGAGGAATAAAATGATGGAGAATTTTTCCCACATCCTTAAATGCCTGTCGATAGCATCAGGTGCATATTCATCAAGCGGCCACTTTGGAGGCACCTCTCCTTTCAAGGTACAAGTTAATTTTGATATTCCTGTATTTGAAGGACAGATAGATGCAGAAGCCCTAGAAAAATGGTTAACTCTGCTAGAAGGTTACTTCTTTGTTCACAATTTTTTCGACAAAGAAAATATCACCTTTGCACTCCTTAAAGCTCTCCCTCATGTCAAACATTGGTGGGAAACTTACTAGGAGCAAAGTTCCACAGAGGAGTCTGGAATATATGGGGTCGATCCCACTTGGGATTTTTTTGTGGATGTGGTAAAGGAACAGTATTACCCTATTGGAAACTATGAGGACCAGTACATGAGATGGAAAACACTGCGGCAAGAGAGGGGCCAAGCAGTTCTGGAGTTCACCAATGCCTTCCATACCTTGCGCACCAAGCTGGGTATCAAATACTCCGAGCAATATTTTGTTCTGAAATACCATGGGGCTCTACACAAATACATCCAGACTGAAATGGATTTTCTGGACATCCCATCACTCAATGTTGCTTATCGATATGTTGTTAAAATTGAGCAGAAATTTAAGCACCAGAACAAATGGGAGTTTGGGTCTGCAAATCCGCAACAAGAAAAGAAGGGTCATGGGAAGACAAAGAAGGACACCGAAAAATGGTGACAGTTCCACAAAATCCCCTGGCACAACACCGATGAATGTTTCTCAAAACAATTATTGGTGGTCGAGATCAAAGACAAAGAGCTGAACCCTGATTCTGAATCTGATTCTGAAAACAATGGTAAAGGATAGATCATTGACACGGACCCCACTGCTATTGTCGCAACTGCGACAATTCAACCAGAAGAACCAACAGATCCTGAAGAGGGGGAGCACCTTTTTCATTCACAAATGTGGGTGAAGGGGAACCTGTTGCATTTTATTGTTGATAGCGGAAGTCAGAAGAACCTCATCTAATCAGAGGTCGTCAAACAGCTGGGATTGTCGACAACACCACACCCGCAGCCATACAACATCGGGTAGCTTCACCAAGGACGAGATCTCTGTGTCAGCCAATAGTGTCGATTATCATATGGCATCCAACCCTTCAAGGATGAGGTATTATGTGATGTTGCCCCACTGGATGTCTGTGATGTTCTCTTGGGCCAACCATATATGAGGAGACATCATGTTGTTTATGAGTCTCGACCCCGTAGTGTCATTGTTACTTTGGAAGGTCATCTCTACAGAATACCAGAGGTAGTTCTGACTACTTTTCCACCTAAATAGTGTCACAAGGTAGTATCTCATACTACAAAATTTAGCTTCTTCACAATCTATTCAAAACGAGAACAAAAGGACACTGCAACCACTACATCCTTGCGCCAAGCACCTTTTATCCAACAAAAGCAGGTCAACAAGGTTGCAGAAAAGCACAAAGATTCCTTCTTCACACCTTCCTCTAATGTATCTCAAGTTTTTGAACAGCCTCAACCTCAACAGGTTCATGATAGACTTCCACAAACTGAGCAGCGCAACGTCTCCAACAAGACAAGCAGCTCACCAAGATGCAGATTCAAAAAACATTTTTCCCTCTCCCCTGGGAACTCAACGCAATGGAGACCATTTCTTCCTAAGGAGGGAGGATTGATCTAGGTGGATATCGGTGGCCACCCACCTTTTCCAACTAGCTCAAAACAGCTTTCTGGCAATTTTGGCAATTTACTATTTTTAGCAAGTTTTAACTTCTGGGGCCATTTTGAGGGCCTAAATGAAGGTTTTTCAAGATAAAGGTTCTCAATGATATCCAAAGGAATAATTGAGCCCCCAAAATGAATATCCTTGATGATACCTTTCCACCAAGCTATTATACGCCTAAAACAGAGATTGTATGCAAAAGTTACGACCCCGGGAAGTTGATGTACCAACTTACCCAAATGGGGCCCACATGACTTTTGGCGCTTCATCTCCTAGGGTTAGGTTTTTGGATGTCTAGGGTTTTTGGCATTCCTGTTTATTGTAAAAAGGCCTCCAGAGCCTCATTGTAATCATCTTATTGCGAATGCGAGTAGCCGTCACATCTCTTCTCAGAGATAAGCTGCCACCATTCTAACGAGTCTTTCACTCTGTATTTTTACAGTCTCTGTACATTTCTTTCATTAATAGAAATTGTGTATTACTGTATATATGTGTTTATGGTTGCATCTCTGATACATTTTTGTTATATTATTGAATATCTGTTATATCTTTGTGCATTCCTTTGTTATATCTCCGCTCTCATTTTGTGCCGAAAATAATCTGGATCATGTATTATCTCACATTATAGACTATTCTTATGTGTGACTATTGAATTTTTATTTCTATTCTTCAATAAATATGTGTTTGAATATGTGAACATAGGATTGTAAATGATTGTTTTAATGCTAGGCTATTATGGGTTTGTATTCATTTAACCATATTATTGTCTTTGCTTTGTGTGAAATATTTCTTGGACCAATGATAGGAACATGTATGGTTCTATGTTTACTTTGATGTTACCTTTAGTTTCATCTGGATGCATGCATTTTCATATTAGATTAGTTTTGTTTCATTCTTTATCTTATAAATCGTCACCAGTGGACCGGGCCATAACTGGTAAACCCCAAACCATTAATGGTTGTTAGGCCAAGATATTGATGGGTTCCTTATTCCAAATAGTGTGAGATCTAATTGGGACTTCTCACTCGAGGTAACCCCTGCTATTGATCTAGGTCACACAAGCCACATCAACAAAATTGGCACTAGAAGGAGGGTTAGATGACAATCATACCCATGTGGAGCCATTTCAATAGATTGTTTTAATCATCCCATGGATCCTCTTCGTATCTTTGTATGGTACCACTCTTTGAGTCTTTTGATAACCTTGGGTGGCATCTCATTCAATATAGTTAATATCTTGTCAAAATTTAAATTTGATGGTGAAGGGAATATCTCTGGATTCATGCACCTTAATAAGTTTATCATTGCACGACAAAATATTAAAATTGTTTAGTATAATGAAATTTGTCGATTGTTTATCCTTACATTGGAAGGACATATTAAATCCTGGTATAGGACATTACCAATGAAATTGATACATATTTGGAAGCAATTTATGGAAATCTTTATCATTGCTCATGTAGATTGTGATTATGAGGAACTTTGTAATGAGATTGAGGAAATCCATAGGCTTAGGAATTAACCTATGGATGATTTCTTTCAAAGCGTTATGTAGATTTATTGTAGATTTCTTGAAATTGACAAACCCTCAAACCAAAAAATTATTAACTAGTTTTCATATCTCCTCTTTATTTATGAAGGGGACAATCTTGAAAATGAAAAGGTCTCTAATGTGCAAAATACTATTTCTCAATGCTCTAATCTATATCTACGCGATGAATATTCAATCACCTTCCACTCCAGAGAAATATTTGTGAACATACATACCATACAAGCCTACCTTCAGACATCTAAAACTCTGCAATATGATTTCAAAGCACAATATGAGGGAAATATTTCAAAATATGATTTCAAATATGTATTGAATGAAGAATAAATTTGTGAAATTGCTATATATTTGAATGAGAATATAGCACTAGGAAACATAGAGATTATATCCTTCAACGAAAATTGTGATCCGATAAGGGAAGATGGAGGATACATGATTTCTAACCATCACTTTGTCACTACAATACAGGAATTAACATCAGTACCCCTAAACCCCTTAGACCCAATGTAGGAACAAACTAGTGGCGTTCCTTTTGAGAATCATGAATATGTTTTGGTCTATGAAAGACCTCCTACTGAGGAAATTCATTCATTTTCAAAATATGAATATTTATATTCTCTTTATACAAATATGTTCGGTGATGATCACATACATGAGAATCCACAAGCTTATCATGTAGTAGAATATTTACATTTGTCTTCAATGATAAAATATGGAATGATAAAGGAGAGAAAGAATATTTCCAAGCTTTGGTTGATCAAAGACCCATTCATAATAACAGTCCTTCTAGGATGCACAAATTCAAAATTCCTTGGCAATCTAAATATATAGAACTTACTGAAACATGATTTGATTATGATAACTCCATATTTGATGATTACATTTCTATTCCGGAAATGAGTGTGAGCATTAATGCATCATTCAATGATCCTATACAATCTGTAATTACTCATCTCAATGCACATATGTTAATGATAGAAGACACAAGGCATGAATATCATAAAGAATTGTTAGACCCCCATGGGGATTGTTGGTGCAATTATTTGCATAATATATTACCAAACATAAATTATCAATCGGGGTTCGTAATCAGTAGATTTGATGCACTATATGTGCCGATAACATATAGGTTCCTATGTTTGTTTAGTATAGCTTAGATAAGAAAACCAACAATAACAAAACACTCTATTTTCAAAGATAACACTCTTCACACAATTCAAAAATTAGAAAGAAAAACTTACAATCATGCACTCAAAAGATTTTGCACGGATAATGCCTTGCTCATTTACAAGCTCATGAAGTGGAAAGATGGAATTTGAATTAGTTATCTATAGCTGCTACTCTTAACAACAACTAGCAATCAAATCTAGGCACACTTCAACAATACAACTCCAAACTTAGAAGGGAAAAATGATAGCAAAACTTCTCAAGCAAACAGTGAATCAAAAGGTTCTTGCTTAGATAACAAGTATGTTCATTAGAGGATCATGAAATGAAGAGATGAACTTAGATCTTGTTCCCTGTAGCAATTAAAATAGCCAACACTCTGCATATTCTCAAAGGAAAACATCAATCAATTCTAGACAAAATCACATGTGAAGGAAGACACTCCACTTTAGGCACATGTAAGGTGAGAGATGGAGGTCTTGATTGTGCATGTGTTTGCAAGGTGAAATCTGATTTAAATCTATAAAAGAAATATGAGTATGGTAGGATGCTCCATTACAGGTTGATGTACAGTGAAAGATAGAGATCCAAACTGTTCTTAGATATGAGAAATGGAAACAACACTATAACATTAAATCTACCAAATGATTGTCTACACACACATACAGGAATAACAAATGTTCACTCAAGAATCTATGTTGCACTCATAAATCCATATTACACTCCAAAAATCTATATTGCAATCCAAAAATGATCACCGACTCACTCACAATTGCCACACATCTTTATTGTATTTTGTCAAATGTTTATTGAAGCAAAACAGAAATAAAGTTAGATGTTTATGATCAAAACAAAAATGTTTTTATCCATACACAAACTAGAATTATATATATAGTAAATACAAAGAATCTTACCTTGGTTGGGTCGGTGGGCCCTTTCCGTACCAACAAGGTAGCTTTAAAATAAACTTACAGAACGAAAGGTCTGATAACATGCATAAATTCCATGAACTACAATTTATATCATTACTTGAGAAAAACATAGGTACAATCCACAGTCTTCAAGAATCAACCCTACAACATAACAACTCCTCTTTCTTCAAGAACCAATCTTGTAGCATAATAATTCCTCCCTACTCATACCTATGAGGTCTTATTTATACATAAAATCCATGGAGGAATGGATGAAACCGAATCCCAAACTAAGAAAACAATTTTTACAATTTTAGGATAAATTCCAAAAAGTTGTGTTCTTTAACAATTTGGGCAGATTCGAGTTAGTCCCCCACCCATATCTCCCAAACAAATTCCAATTTTGAAAAAAAACCCATATTTAACTCAATTTTTCATATGCTAGACAAAACCCATGTATTAGAATTTCTAGATCTGATACCATATGCATGGAAATCGAGGCACAAGTTGGCAGTTTGAGTTTTTTTTTTAATTTTGGCAGAATCATTCTCCCTAAGATGGAGTTCCACACGTGTGAGAAGGGTGAACTTTGACTCACGTGTACACATGAAAACATCACTCTAAACAAAACCCATGAGCCCGATTTTCTTCTAGAAACATTCAAAAATTATGAATTATGTCTAGTATCGGATTAGCACAGGCTGGTACCAAAATAGGTGGAACCTTGGTACCGGAATAGACTGGGTACCGGATCATGCTACTTAAGATTCAAAGTGATTAGGATCATACATAATCAAGCATTTAATCAAATTAACTCAATAAAACTAAACAAATCATGATTTAATCATAAGTTACCTCTTATGCACGTGAACAAGGTCATCGAGTGTATTATGGAGGAAACAGTCAATTAGATACACATGGAATAGGTAAAATAGGCTCAGATAGAAGGTAATATAGGGCATTAGAAGTTTCAAAATGGAGACTCAACATTCCCCCATGCTTAAGTCATTGCATGTCCTCATGCAACAATGATCTTCAAAATTTCACAATTGATGATACTCCTCACTCGATCAAGCATTCCCTGAAGTTAAGTCTTATCCAATCTGTTTTCAATCAAATTTAGGAGAAAGGGCTAAATGTGACTCTAATACGATTATAGGATAGTGGCCAAGAGTTTTCATAATGACTTTGACTAATAGGCCCCCCTGGCTAGATTACCTTTCAAACAAAAGTGATATAAGCATAGTTTAGATATCATTTGAAGAGAGGAACACATAAAGGAATACATCCCAAGATGATTAACTCATTTCAGATCCAAGTTTTTAGAGATGAAGCTCTTCTTGTTTAGGTGAGGTGAATTGCACATACTGAGGGTCCCACTTCTCATGCAAACCTATTTTTTTAAAGATAGAACTCTAAAGTGGATACTTGAAGGTTCTTAAGAACATCATCCAAGAGATATAAAGGTCATATCCTAGCCTTGATTTGATAGTGATTGCTTCAGAATGAGACCCAAGGATTTTTGTTCATTTTTAAGTGTGCCACTTTATGTTTTTCAACTCCCTTTACCCGGCATAGCCCTACTGCCAGTAGGCCTGTTCAGTACCCCGACGGGTTTACCTTAGTACCATACAAGAATGGCCCCATTGCTAGCAGGCCTATTCAGTACCCCGACGGGTTTACCTTAGTACCATACAAGAATGGCCCCGCTGCCAGCAGGCCTGTTTAGTACCTCGACGGGTTTACCTTAGTACCATAGAAGAATGGCCCCACTACCAGCAGGCCTGTTCAGTACCCCGGCGGGTTTACTTGTACTTCCTGATACTTCCTTTTTATTATATTACTCAAAAGATTTAGAATAATGTATATTGTTCATTGACAATTTTAGAGTATAAGGAAGGCAAGTGGTACGAGAGTGTTTTAGATTTATTAGGCACATAATTAATTGTTTGCAATTATCCCAAGGGTGACATCATCCACATTCAACTTAAATGTCAACTATTCAATGTATAATGGAACATCTCGGATAATGACTAAGAGGTCCCTCTAGTTAATCCTATTAGGGTTCTCATGAAAGTTCATTGCGGTTTTGCAAGGGCGGTCCACCACGTGAGGTTTTCATCAATACCTCTCAAGAGAAACTTGTAAAGATAAACTTGAATAAGAACTTGTTGAATCAACTAGGTTAGTATTATACATAATGGTGTCACCACTTTTCAATGGATATTTCAATTAGCAATCACTTTTTCAAAATAATGAGGTAATAAGACAAGTGCACCCATTATCATATAGAGCTCAATGTGAAAAATATCTTCCTAAAGGGAGAGCAAGGATGATTCATTTAGGGTTGAGTGTATAAATGTAGGAGGAAGATGCACATGAGAGTAAAAATAATTCAACACAAGACTTAAATGACCCTTGATAGAAAGAACATGAAGAGATTAGCCCATACCTCCAATTACCTAAAGTGAAAACAATGTTAAGCACATGACAAAGATCATATCACTTTGGCATTAGTACTAGATAAGTAATGGAGTAGGTTTCTGCAGTACCGGAACAGATAGTATTGGAACAAAGTGACATGATGGATGATTTTTGCTCATTCATGGCGACAACCACTTCACAAATGAATTCAGTGATAATATACGAGGAGATGTATACGAGGGCTTGCAAAAGTTCATGGTAGGGAGCGTGCAATAATTGAGAGTAACCATATGTTTACTTCATAATTAGTCTAATTCCTTTAGTAAAACGAAAAATGTTGAATTTATATGTCCTAGTACTTAAATCGAGCAACAAAACTTGAATATATGATTAGAGCTACCAACATCTTATTACCAGTACCTGATCACCTGAGTATCGGATGGACGTAGGGTTGTGCTTCAGTACCAGAATAGCGTAGAGTTGTGGTTTAGTACCGGAATATTACAGACCTATTCATTTGGTACTAGATGAGCACACAGGCGACCATCAGTACCGGATGAGGACAGTACCAAATGAGCATATGAATGTTGTTCAGTACTGAATGAACGCAAACTTTCTCCTTTGGTACCAGATGAACGCAGAGACAAACATTGTTTGCAGTACCGGATGAGCGCAATTTTGCATTACTGAAATAGAATAGTACCAAAATTATGGAAATGACTATCAAATCCTAGCACTAAAAATGTTGATTTGGCCTCACCGACGGAAGTTGCAAAAGAATATGAAGGTTTCAAAAACCACTCCCCCATGCCTAAGGTTTTTCATGGCCTCATGCAAACAATGTGAGATGCTAAAAAGGGTTGCTCAGAGAGTTGTGAACAGCTGCTAAAAACAAATCAATAGAACTAATTAAAACTGGATTTTTATTCATGCTTACAAACAGAAAATTTAAGGAAAAATGTCAAAACTTGAATTATTAGCTATAAATAAAATAGTTTGGAATTAACATTCATTTTCAACTGCTATTAAAAAGATCACTTAATCAATCATCCTTATGAAATAGCGGTCTGAAAAATAGATAGGTAAAGATAAAGCACGAATGCATCATTTTTAACAACTTAAGGAAAAAGAAGAAATTTGAAGAAATAGGTCATGAAGTACTCCCTTAAGTATTATATTTCGTTGACAAGGATGCCTTATCTGCTTTTGAAACCCTTCCAGCATTATGCATGCATTCAGAGGATGAAGAGATTCCCTTCTCATACGATTCCAAACAAAATCATCATACCTTTTAAAAAAGAAATCTACTATAGGAATGAGAGATCTTAAACCGACTGCTTATTAGCTTTTGACATTCCCATTTATTAAAAATATGAAAGATAGGTTGCATTGCAGCATTTATTTATTTATTTACTATCCTACTCTAATTGAACAAAATAAAATGTCCTTCAAGTATAGGAATACTTCCAGTGAAGCCATGTGCGTAAGAGTGTTAGAAATATATCCATACTCAGGTTTAAAAGACAAATCTTAATGCATACCAGAGTATGAAGGACTAGCTGCTTTGATGATGAGATCAAGCAATAATGAAAAATAAGAGAGTGTTGTGACCTAATAACTAATTGAAACCATATTTCAATAGGATCACTATATTCTCGTTTCTCTTCTTTGTTTAGGTCTCACTAAATGTCCTCCTCTACCATGCTATGCAGATTATCCTCTTCAAAATGATTGGTAGTTGGAGTACATACAGGATCTGCTGAGAGGCATACTAAGGACTCCTCAATCTCAGGTTCCACTAGTTCCTCTCCATTGAATTTTATCCATGATTATTTATTCCCTTCAACAAATTGACAAGAGGAATCCGACGAGACTTCTAAATCTTCCTGTGGAGAGACAACTAGATTCTTGATTGTTGTTAAGATATGCTCTTCCTGAGAGGCAGATATCCCAGCTGCTACCAGAATGTGAGAAAGTTCTTGGAGGAACATTCTTCAAGCTCTTGATCATCCTTGAATTATTCTAGCTGGTTGATGATACCTGTTTCGCAACACAGATTAGTACTCGGGAGGTTCTTACAGCACCCCAAACATGATTTATCATTTAAAGATCTGGGTTTTAAAAATATTTGCAAAAACAAAACACACCAAACTTTAACTCCTTGCGTTATTGGGATCCTTATGTCACCAGGTTATCAGTTAGCACAAGTTAGCTCATGATAAATAAAACTAAATTTTCATAAACAAAAACACACTTGCATCAAAAGAAAAGAGGACAACTTAACTTTGGAGCAACCCCACCAAAGTGGATGTGTGGGCTCTTCCCAGACGTCTTACCATCTTCTCTCTTCCCTTATTTCATCCATAAAACCAATCCAAAACCATTAAAGCAATCTGATTCAAATACTACATATTACCGTTTACAACTCCCCGGCAACAGCGCCAAAATGTTGGTGCAATTATTTGCATAATATATTACCAAACATAAATTATCAACCGGGATTCGTAATCAGTAGATTTGATGCACTATATGTGTCGATAACATATAGGTTCCTATGTCTGTATAGTATAGCTTAGATAAGAAAACCAACAATAACAAAACACTATGATTTCAAAGATAACACTCTTCACACAATTCAGAAATTAGAAAGCAAAACTTGCAATCATGCACTCAAACGATTTTGTACAGATAATGCCTTTCCCATTTACAAGCTCATGAAGTGGAAAGATGGAATTTGAATTAGTTATCTATAGCTTCTACTCTTAACAACAACTAGCAATCAAATCTAGGCACACTTCAACAATACAACTCCAAACTTAGAAGGGGAAAATGAAAACAAAACTTCTCAAGCAAACAGTGAATCAAAAGGTTATTGCTTAGATAATAAGTATGTTCATTAGAGGCTCATGAAATGAAGAGATGAACTCAGATCTTGTTCCCTATAGCAATTAAAACAGCCAACACTCTGCATATGCTCAAAGGAAAACATCAATCAATGCTAGACAAAATCACATGTGAAGGAAGACACTCCACTTTAGGCACATGTAAGGTGAGAGATGGAGATCTTGATTGTGCATGTGTTTGCAAGGTGAAATCTGATTTAAATCTATGAAAGAAAGCTGAGTATGGTAGGATGCTCCATTGCAGGTTCATGTACAGTGAAAGATAGAGATCCAAACCGTTCTTAGATATGTGAAATGGAAACAACACTATAACATTAAATCTACCAAATGATTGTTTGCACACACATACAGGAATAAAAAATGTTCACTCAAGAATCTGTGTTGCACTCATAAATCCATATTACACTCTAGAAATCTATATTGCACTCCAAAAATGTTCAGTCACTCACTCACAATTGCCACACATCTTTATTGTATTTTGTCAAATGTTTATTGAAGCAAAACAGAAATAAAGTTAGATGTTTATGATCAAAACAAAAATGATTTTATCCATAAACAAACTAGAATTATATATACAGTAAATACAAAGAAGCTTACCTTGGTTGGGTCGGTGGGCCCTTGCCATACCAACAAGGTAGCTTTAAAAGAAACTTACAGAATGAAAGGTCTGATAACATGCATCAATTCCATGAAATGCAATTTATATCATTACTTGAGAAAAACAGAGGTACAATCCACAGTCTTCAAGAATCAACCCTACAACATAACAATTCCTCTTTCTTCAAGAACCAATATTGTAGCATAATAATGCCTCCCTACTCAAACCTATGAGGTCTTATTTATACATAAAATTCGAGGAATGGATGAAACCGAATCCCCAAACTAAGAAAACAATTTTTACAATTTTAGGATAAATCCCAAAAATCTGTGTTTTTTAACAATTTGGGCAGATTTGAGTTAGTACCCCACCCATATCTCCCAAACCAATTCCAATTTTGAAAACCGGCCCATGCCTTACTCAATTTTTCATATGCTGGACAAAACCCATGTATTATAATTTCTAGATCTAATACCATGTGCACAAAAATCAAGGCGCAAGTTGGCAGTTTGAGTCTTTTTTATAATTTTGGAAGAATCATTCCCCCTGAGATGGAGGTCCACACGTGCAAGCTGGGTGAATTCTGACTCACATGTACACATTAAAACATCACTCTGAAAAAAACCCATGAGCCCGATTTTCTTCTAGAAACATTCAAAAATTTTGAATTATGTCTAGTACCGGATTAGCATAGGCTGGTACCAGAATAGGTGGAGCCTTGGTACTGGAATAGACTGGGTATCGGATCATGTTGCTTAAGAGTCAAAGTGATTAGGATCATACATAATCAAGCATTTAATCGAATTAACTCAATAAAACTAAACAAATCATGCTTTAATCATAAGTTACCTCTTATGCACGTGAACAAGGTCATCGAGTGTATTATGGAGGAAACAGTCAATTAGATACACATGGAATAGGTAAAATAGGCTCAGATAGAAGTTAATATAGGGAAATAGAAGTGTCAAAATGGAGACTCAATAGGGATATTACAACAAATGGACAACCCATCACAATGCAAGATAACAAAAACATCGAGATAACCCAAGAAGCATTGCCACCTAAATTTGTTCCAGAATCACAAGTTACTCACATCCTTGGATTATGTTTCAATATTGTAGCACTCCTCAAATGATTTTTATGATGTAATAGTAAAAATCTTGGAGACATATTTTTATTAATGTTTCCCTCAAACTAGAAGGTATTTATCAATTGTTATTTTGAACCTGTTTTGTGATGATTCATTTATTTCAATCAATTACATGATACCCTAGTTGCGCATACATATTCCATGCCATAATACTCTTGTAGACATTGAGGTAATCAAGTGGTTACATTGGATTTATGACTTCACTTATCACTTGTTGAGTCGGTGTAGGGTAGAGTAGGATCAAGAGTATCATAGTATTTATTTCCATTGCTATTTTCATAGCAAGGTCTTGACTTATTTTGGTTTCTTGAATAAAAGCCACTAGATATTCTTAGGTTTTGTTGTAGATTAGGATGGCTTATTCTAATTATAGTTTCTTTTTACATGGGAATTTTAATTATGCCTAAAAATAAAAGTTTTCGGAATCGGAAGAAACCAACACCATTTCATCTGGCTCATCGTGTTGATTATGGCCATATAATTTTTTTCACAAATGGACGTTGTATGCAAAATATATCGCGTTCTGACCGATTTCCCAAATAGGAAAAAAGTCAAACTAGTCAAATTCAACAGGATGTATTGCTGACATCAGTAGTATGATATTTGACGTCAGCAAGGACACATGGCAGCACCATGAGGTGATATGTGTCACTCAGTTTTGGCATTTCCGGGCTGAGTTGGACCAGTACGGAATTGACACGTGGTAGTGTATGGATGACACGTGGAAGTCTGTACATGACGTGGCCCAATGAAAAGATGACACATGGTAGTACAGACGACATGTGGCTATAGGGATGTTTACATGGCAGGGTGACTGGGATGTATGGATTCTTACGTGGCACTGTGACTGGGTTGTACGGATGCTAATGTGGCAGGGTGACTGGGTTGTACGGCGGTGACATAGCAGCTAACTTTGCATGTTGATTGTACGTTGACTGGGTGTTGACTGGACCATACGGTCCAATCATAGGTTGACACATGGCCCAATCAGAGGGTGCCACATGGCATCCCAGATTTTTCCAATGTTGGCTAATGCAAAAATTGTGTTGGCACTCCGCAAGTTTCAAACTTGTGACCTCTGGTTGTGCCAACAGACTACACCAAACTTGTTAACCACCAAAGCACGTCTGGGACTTGTTTCAACAAACGGCTAAATATGTATTTGAATTGAAAATTGGCGTGGTTTAAGGGCTAGCCCCGTTCGGTGGGGGGGGAAGCGCTTAGCACATGGCACCCAGCCTACGACCAAGAGCTAGGAACCTAGGGCTACAATTGTTTGGAGGCGCGTGGAGGGTTAGCACCAGGGAACATGGACCCATACGACCAGTGCGCCAGCCTAGCCGAAGGCCATATGGTAGCCTCCATGTGACCAAGAGCCCGATAAAAGGGGGTTGCATGCCTACATTTTTGCCAAATTTGGGTTTTTGACCATATATTATGATTTTTTGTTGATTTTCAGCCTATTTTTAATGGATTTTAGCCATTATTGGGGGATCTGAAACCCGATTTGAGGCCATATATTAGGAGGAAGTTGGGAGTTTGATACCAAATCCACATCTATATAAACTAGGGGTTCTTAACAACATTAAGGAGGTTCTAAACAGGAGATTTTTTGAATATTTTGAAAGCCAAAGCCATTTTTATGCAGGGAAGCCATTGAGGAGGGGAACTTTGTGAGCCAATTCTGGGAGCTACTCTCAACATTTTTTAGTGTTGTCAGTTGTGTTGGATTCTCAAGGTCAAGTAGAACACATCCAAACCAGTTTGTAATCCTTTTGACATTTTTCTGGTGTACTTTTGAAGCATTGAAGAGAAATAAGAAAGCCTCACCCACTAAGACAAAGGCCGAGAGACGTAGGTAATCTTGTCGAACTCCGTTAACAACTTTATTGTTATGGTTTGTTGTTATTTGTGCTTAAATTATGATCTGCATTTCTTTATTATAGCTACTATAATATCTCATTAAGTTCTTCTTCTTTCATTAATTCCTAATTGGTAAATGAACACATGCTTAAAACTTAGCCAAGTCTTTAAAGATCAATTTTGGATCAAGTGGTATCAGAGCAGGTTGACGGTTGGTTTTTGAGTTTTCATGATTACTAGGGAAAAGTTGATTTGTGGTGAAGGAGAGCTTGTAGAAGGGGATCCTGAGATTGGATCAATAAAGAGGACTTATCAAAGTGAGTAAATGGCATTGGAAGAAGGCATGTCTCAGAATGAGATAGAGTTGCAAAATACTTTATTCGCCATGTTTGAGATGGTAAATATATTATATGATAATTAATTGGAACATAAGAGGCCTTTCCAAGGGGAATCTTCCAAACAAGACAAAACTAAAGAAGGAGAGGATCCTCCTAAACCTCCTCCTTCACCTCCTTCTTCTCCATCTTCTTCTTCTTCTTCTTCTTCAAGTACAAGTTCCAAATCCACCGCAAGAAAACATTCCCATAAACATAAACATGATATGCCTTTACTTAAGCTTGATGTGAAATTTGAATTACCCATGTATGATGGTGAAGTCAATGCTGAGAGGCTTGATAACTAGGTCAGACAGATGGAAGTTTATTGTAGTGTGCAACAAATCAAGGATGAGGCAGCTCAAATCAAGTTGGCATCACTTTATCTTGTAGGCACAACACTCATCTGGTGGCAGAGTAAGTTGCAAAATGGCACGAAGCAAGTTGGTAATGTATTTCCATCATGGAAAGATTTTGTTTTTGCACTTAGAAAACAATTTTATCCTTTGGGTTATAAAGGGAAGGATTTAATTGAATGGAAAAGTATTAAACTAAGAAAGGGACAAGCGGTGCAAGAATACATAGATGAATTTCGTAAGATGGTATTAATGTTAAATATTCCCTTACATACCCAAGAAACTCTTATGAAGTATATAGAAGGTTTACCTGGACATATTCGTAACATTGTATTATGTTTGGACCTACTAATATTGATGAGGTTTCTATTCAAGAAACATACATTGAATCAGGGAAAACAAGAGTTGGTGTATCAGGGGAATCATCTTCAAGGAAAGAGGACAAAAGAAAGGGGAATGGAAAGAAAGAAAATTCAGTGACAAGAAAGGAAGAGAAGCTCTCTTGTAAGAATTGCAAGAAAGAAGGGCATGATGATGACCGTTGTTGGCAATTGCACCCAGAGAAGAGACCAAAGTGGTTCAAAGAGAGGAAAGGGAGTCAAACACTTGCAACAACAACACAGCCAACAGAATTGCGATATGATTCAAGTTATGAGACTAATATCATAGCAGTTGGTTTGACAGGTAAAATTGGTGATGGATATGATTCTAGAAGTAAATTGTTTCACATATGGGTGATAATGAAACATACTAAGATCGATATATTGATAGATAGTGGATCTCAATCAAACTTGATTTTAGAGGAAGTGGTTAAATAATTTGGATTAAACACTAACATGCATCATAAACCTTACTCACTTAAATGGATAAGCAACAATCATAAATTTCACATAACAAAGAAATGCAGTTTAAAGTTTGCAATTTCAACAAAGTTTGTGGATGAGGTAGCGTTTGATGTGGTGTCACTCAATGAATGTGGAATGGTCTTAGGCATTCCTTATTTGTATGATCGTAAAGAAATCTTCTACAAGGAAAAAAATAATATCACTTAAATAAAAAGGGCAATGAATATGTTGTACATGCTCGTGACATAAAAGAAAATCAATCTCTACAAACAATGGAACAATTAAGGAAGGTTTATTATGCAAGCAACACACCTATAATTGTTCCAAGTAAAGAAATTGACATTAATCATGAAGATGAGATGATTTTAGAATGGAAGTTCAATCATACTTTGCTTCAAGAAAACCTAATGTCGTACAAGTACTTCAAACATATTAGCTAATTTGCAGTCATATTTCTGATGTTATCGCTGCTAATGTTTTCAACATGGATGGTAGTGGCTTCAGTAAGATGTGAAAGAGTACAAGTGGCTAACAATATGTTGTTAGTTGTCATGGTTTTTTTTCAATTGATTATGATGTGACAGGTGCACAAGAAAAAGTTTAAAGACAAAGGACAAGTGGGGTGGCCTATCCCGCACTTGATGACTGGTTAATACCCTTTTGGAGGACCAAAAGGTCTTAGTGGGGAGGCATGATCCAAAATGGATCCAGGAAGGACTAAAAATCAAATTTATTGGAATCGGACGAAACTAGCTCCATTGCATCTGGATCTTCGTGTTGATTCTGACCATATAATTTTTTTTCGCAAATGGACATCATCTGTGAAAGATATCACGTTCTGACCAATTTCCCAAACAGGCCAAAAGTCAAACTGGTCAAAGTCAATAGGTCATATTTTTTACGTCAATAGTACGATAGGTGATGTTAGCATGACATCATGATGACATAAGCAAGGACATGTGGCAACACCAAGAGGTGACATGTGTCACTCAGTTTTGGAATTTTTGGGATGATTTGGACCAGTACGGAATTGACACATGGTAGCTTACGGATGACATGTGGTAGTCCGTACATGACATGTCCCAATGGCAGGCTAACACATGGAAGTATGGACGATATGTGGTTGTATAGATGTTGACATGGCAGGGTGACTGGTTTGTACAGATGCTAACATGGAAGGGTGACTGGGTTGTATGGCGGTGACATGGCAGCTGACTGTGCATGTTGATTGTACGTTGACTAGATCATACGGTCCAATCATAGGGTGACACGTGGCCCAATCAAAGGGTGCCACATGGCACCTCAGATTTTTCCAATGTTGGCTAAGGAAAAAATTTAGTTGGCACTCCACAAGTTTCGAACTCGTGACCTCTGGTTGCACCAACGAACTACACCAAACCCACTAACCACCAAAGCATGTGTGGGACTTGTTTCAACAAACGGCCAAATATGTATGTGAATTGAAAATTGGTGCAGTGTAAGGGTTAGCCCCGGTCGGCGAGGGGGTGAAGCGCTTATCACATGGCACCCATCCCGTGATGAAAATCTAGGAACCTGAGGCTACAATTGTTTGGAGGCGCGTGGAGGGTTAGCACCAGGGCATGTGGAGCCATACGACCAGTGCATCAAAGACCAAGGGATAAAGACCAGTGCACTAGCCCAACCCAAGGCCATATGGTAGCCTCCATGTGACTAGGATCCCAGGAGAAGGGGGTTGCATGCCTGCAGTTTTTCCAAATTTGGATTTTTGACCATATATTATATTGTTTTGTTGATTTTCAGCCTATTTTTAATGGATTTTAGCCATTATTGGGGGATCTGGAGCCTGATTTGAGGCCAGATCTTGGGAGGAAGTTGGGAGGTCGATGCCAACTCCACATATATATAAACCAGGGGTTCTTGTCAGAATTAAGGAGGTTCAGAATAGGATAATTGTTGAATATTTTGAAAGCCAAAGCCATTTTTATGAAGGGAATCCATTGAGAAGGAGAACTTTGTGGGCCAATTTTGGGAGCTACGCTCAAGATTTTTCAGTGTCGTTATTTGTGTTGGATTATTGAGGTCAAAAATAACACAACAAGACTATTTTGTAATCTTTTTGACATTTTTTTGATGTACTTTTGAATCATTGAAGAGAAATAAGAAAGCCTCACCCACTGAGACAAAGGCCCAGAGACATAGGCAATCTTGTCAAACTTCGTTAACAACTTCGTTGTTATGGCTTATTGTTCTTTGTACTTACATTCTAATATGAATTTCTTTATTATGGCTACTATAATATCTCATTAAGTTCTTCTTCTTTCATTAAGTTTTTCTTCTTTCATTAATTCCTAATTGGTAAATGAACACATGCTTAAAACTTAGCCAAGTCTTTAAAGATCAATTTCGGATCAACTAGGGAAAAAATAAAAATGCACTACCTCAGGGAAAATAATTGATCATCATATTCAAGGTCACCTCCTGCTCAAAAGGGAACTTCCATTGGCCAGAGAACATTGAAGGTAGTTGACTCCACTTTTCTACTAATATTCAAAGTTGGACCTAAAGCATTCAATCAGGTATGGTTCCTCATTTAGTCAAATTGTTTCCTTTTGGCTTAGTGTTTAAGGTGAACCTGAATATAGCCTTAGTTTTTGTTTTATGTCACAAGATCCCTACAAGTGTGTTTTTTGGGAGGAAATTATCTTATTCAAACTTGCTTCTGAGCCATATTTTTCTAATTGGCTAAAATTTCTATCTGAAAATGGTTAAAAAAACAATTTGTATCATTGGTTGTTGGTTTTATTGATTATATTTAGCACGTCATGTTTGACTTGGAATAGTCTTATTTTTGTAAACACCTATGTGTAGACCTCAATCATTGGATATTTTACTCACCTGAAGAGGAAGATGCAGCTTGAGAAAAGAAAATGCCTCAAAAATTTTGACATATCCGTAGACACATCGTAGAAACATTACTCATAGATCTTTTTTGAATTCTACTTTCAATTCTCTACACGTGATTATCTTGAGCCCTTTCATTTCTGAAAATTTTGGTTAAAATAAATCTTGTGTCCTGAATTATTTTCCTATGTAGGTATAAGTGTCCATTGGATATCACATGCTTGATTCGAACTGGTGATGAGGTGGGCATGTTCATGATTCATAATAGGTTTTAGGACTTGGAGATTTAGAGAGTGAGAACAGATTTCAAAATCCTTAGAATATTGCAAGGCTAATGAAAATCCACTAGAGAAGTAGCAAAGGAAGCTCTTTCCAATCCCTTACTTCTTGAAGCACAAGGTTACAAGGATGAGCTAGAAAGATAATTTTTATTTAGCCAAGTGCATCAAATATACAAAGAAAAAGGCATAATTTTTATTTATCCAAGTGCATCAAATATACAAATAAAATCCCAATAGTTAGCATTCATACCCTATCATGCTAAAGTAATTAGATAAATAAATAAGGCCACTACTTTCCCATACATTGGATGTTAATCATATACTAAATAAATCGGGAAGGACTAGGAAATAAAGATCAATTAGATTAGGGGATGTGAATGTTGAAACACACACTAACACTAAGGGGGGGGGGGTGAATCAATGTCTTGAAATTTTGGACAATTCTCACACTTTCTCATATTACTTAAGTTAATTGAATAACATATATGTATTTCAATTACTTATTCATAAATATATATAACAGTTATAAAAACACGAACTGTATAAAGAAGAATAAATATCATATATTTATTAAACTTGAATAAGTACATATGATACCAATCATCAAGTTATTCAACACCAACTGAATAAGAGAGATCCAACTCTCAGATACAAGACCCGGCTTGTAGTTCTCAGATCCAAATGAGAAGTGACGAATCCAACCCTCATAACAAGACCCAACTTGTAAAAAGGAAACAACCTGATAAAGAATGAACCTTCTTTCAATCCATTGTATTTATATGTTATCCATCGAGATACATATTTTTCCAACACAATATTTTGTTTATATAGCCATTCAAAAGGTGTATGACATTGAAACAATGTGTCTTTCAATGCACCTCTTCATTATAGCAATAATAATGTTATTTTAATAATAACATTCTTCCTTTATTGTTATTCATAATCATTCATATCATGTTTATTCACCCATTGATTAAGTAATTAATTCTTCATTCTCCCTTTTTATTTTCATGTTTCACAATACATGGGAAAATACCATGGGTTTTTAAACCAAGGGAAAATACCATTTAATTTTTTGACCTTTTACATAAATTCATTTTGTTTTCCTTTTAATACACCTTTTCATGTAACTTATTTTGAATTTACATTTTACATAAAGTTACATTTTTCATTATTTTACTTTCATATCTATTTTTAGGTGAAAATTCATTTCCATTTAACTTTTTCATCTTTTGTATCTATAGTACATATATTAATATTAATATTCTACATTAATATTAACCTTTATATTAATATTCTCCATTAATATTTAATATCCATATATAGCCTGAGTGGGCCTAATGGTTAAGAACATGTGTTTCCTCTTAAGAGGTCACAAGTTCAAATCCAGAGGGGGGTAGGGTATGTATACCTCTGTAGACTTTACCAGTCAAATCGTTGGGCAGAGGGGGTCCCTTTTCCTACAAACAAGGGGGTCTCATACACCAATTTGGTGTGGCTTGGACATGAGCTTAAAAATAGATTATTATTATTATTATTATTATTATTATTATTATTATTATTATTATTATTATTATTATCCATTAATATTAACATTTATATTAATATTCCCCATTAATATTTAATCCATTTATATTTATATTAATATTGTCCATTAATATTTAATTCAATTTATCATATTGTAGCTTTCACGTCTGCCCTTCTTTTCTATATCAATCCATCTCCCATTTGATCACATTTATGGATCAAATCCTTATTTCGATCATCAACCAATTCATGTGAATTCTTTATTGATCTTTCTCTATAGATTCTTCCTCTGTGAATTAGCTTCCTCTGCAATTCCTTCGATTCCATCATCTGGTTTCTTCGACCTCCATTATAGACTATATCTAGAATTTATGATAAACTCCTATATTCAGGTCCTCAAAGTCCTTTCACTAGGTCCCTGTCTTCATATGGCCACGAACTATAACCAAGTGATTCTCCAAGAGTGCTTACTCTTCAAATTGTGCTAACTTCATCCAAGCACTCATTAGGTTCCATATAATCGACGACTATGTCCTTAGATTTTTTCCTTATCCCTAATCACACACGCTTCCTGTTGGAGAAATTTCTATTTTCGGCACACTAGTTCAGTGGGAGTTAACTGACTAGTTCTACTTTAGACTTTCTAATCTTAGACCATCACTATTATGCATGCATTCCTAATTATAGGATGTCATTGCCTATATGAGTGAAGATCACTCACTCATTGATCATATCATAATAGACATTGATTATCATTATTCATTATGTATCTCTCTTCCTTTTCTTGAAAAGCTTTGCTTGTGTATAATTTAGCTAGGTCTCCTGTGCAGGTTTCCATGAAACACTGACATGGTATGAGAGTCGAGATTCTTGAAGCAACCCAGAAAATCCAGAGAAGAGAAAAAAGGGATTTGAGTAAACCTAGTTTCCACCATCATCGTGGCCTATCCCTATAGAAAGGTGCGACGATTGGAATCATCGCAGCCTATCCCTATCGAAGGGTGCAATGATCGCACTCAAACTTAAGAAAAATTCTTTTTTCAGGCATCATCGTGGCCTATACACAGCCAAGGTGCGACGTCATCGCATTGTGTTCTTCATCCAGGGTGCGATGATTCGGTTTTTGAAAATTGCCGCATTGTTTCCTTCACTAGGTTGCAACGATTTAGCATCGTCGCACTTTATCCTTCTCTAGGGTGCAACGATTCAGCAGCCCTCCAAAAATTGGTTTTCTACAGTAAAATAGCCATATCTCGAAATCCCCGATCTGGGTTAGGCTGAAATTTTGACCAGATACGTATAACATAGGGATACTTATGCTCACCAAAAATATCCAAAACCCACATCATATTTTAGGAGATATAGTTTTTCTATCATATCTATAGCTGCCATAGAACCGTTTGTCATATCTCGGAATCCACAATCTGGGTTTTCAAGATCTTTTCAGAATCAATAGAAGGGATGGAGAATATGCAACTTCTTCAATCAATTATGGTGATAATACTCACACCATACAACTATTTTTAATGGAATCCAAAGGCCTCATTCCAACTCAAAAGAAAAGAATTGTATAATTTGACGATGGCGACAAAAACAGAACCTACATCAACGCTTGAGAAGACCATATGGGAGAACCGTAAGGATGAGGCCACAAAACTACTTCTTGAGTTAATCTCCATTGATTTATGGTTTCATGTTGTTGCATGCAAGACTCCAAACAAGATATGGACCACTTTTGAAGGACTCTTTGGAAAGAAGGATGAGATGTGAGGTCGTATGCTTGATTCTACACAAGAGAAACAGTTTATTCTAACAATATTGGCCAAGCTAGGACCAGAATATATTATATATGTCTCCAATTTCCATTCTGGAAGATGTATTTTTGGAACAAATTGGAAAATGCCTACGTTGTCTCAGTTCATTGAGTCTCTTACACAAGAGCAGACAAAACTCATTCAGATGGGCCTAATCAAGGATCCCAAAGAACATGCACTCACCATGCATGATGGAAAAGGATCATCCAAACATAACGGGAAGGATAAACAAAACGAGAAGGAGGGATATTCCAAACCCTTTAATGATTCTTCAAGTTCCAAAGATTCTTCAGATTCTAAGAAGAAGAAGAAGGAAAAACATTGCCAAAAATTCCAATAATAATTTTGCCTCAGGAAACGTGTCACATGCCTTGGGAAATGTGTCTCATATTTAGGTGGTTTTTCGACACATGGTTTTTGCTTATGGTTTTCTATTTCCGATTAAGGAATTAGGGTTGTGGACTAATCCAGGTCATTGGGTTAGGGTTTTAGATGACGTTGGCTCCTATATGTATATTGTATTGTAAACAATGTATTACACATGAATGAATATAGAATATGATGGTTTTCCCGGTTTGGGTTTCCAGGGGAAACATCTCTGTGTAATGTTTGTATTTGTCATTGTATCTTTTTTTTCTTTTACTGAATATTTGTTTACAATAGATATTGTACAAGGTTAAAATCTACAAAATTAAGCAGTCATGGGATAACATTGAGTTGGTCTACCTGAGTTTACAGACCAGCCAAGGTTTGGTCACTCAGCGTGACGAGTTGATAGAGCAGTTGCAGGCCAGATTGACCCTAAAAGAGAAAACCACAATAGATATTTCGGACTTCAAAACTCAAGAATCAGAAATCAATGATAGGTTGGAAGTTGCTCAACAAGAAATCTATCAGAAAGTTTATGCTATTCATAAATTATATCATGCAGTATACCCACTCCACCTTTCACCCTCCAACTGTCACTTACCCTACCTATCCCTACCACCTGCATTCTTGCATCCCACCTCCTTATTGGACATGTGTTCCTCCATCATTATTTTCGTGAACATTTTCTCTTCCCTATAACCGTTAACCATCCCATAACGAGCCAACGCTGAGCTATTCATCTAATTGTCCACCCCCCCGTGTCTTCAACTGCAATTCCTCATCCCAGTGAATGCATCCAAAGGGACAGATGGAAACAAGATCAAATGGAGAAGACAGTAAGTTGAATGATTTTGGTGGCCTTAATGGACATGTGTACCCTGCTCAAAGATCAAAGGAAAATGAGTGCATCTACAAGAAGACGAAGAGACAGAGGAAGCACCAGAAAAACTCAACAATATTTGCATGTTGTTATTTTATTCAGATGTATTCCATTTTTAGTCATATATTGTGAGAATTCCAACAGTTTTCAGTTGTGACAAATTTTGTATAAATAGATAGATTTAAGATCTATTCCAGGATTATTTTTTCTGAATGTAAAAGAGAAACTCTTTTGAGTATTAATAAAAGTGCAGACAAATATTCTAAGTTTCATTCAATTTGAGTTATGTGTTCCCTCTGTGTTTCCATTTATCTGAATTTCTTTTTGTAATTCTTGAAGAGTGATTGATTTCAATTTAGTACTACATTTATTATGATCATATTATATCAGCGGTTCATTCAATGACATATTTTCCTCTGTTATTACTGTGAGTAAAACAAGACATGTGATCTGTGTGAATTACTACATTTTTATATCTTATTCAAGGGTGCATCTTCTACTGTAAACAAGGTGAGACTTATCTGTAATTGATACCTGACTTTGTTTTAACAGTTTTGTAAATATTTCTACATCATTTTACATTATAATTGTGACTTAGATAACAAGATACAGCCTCTGTAATGGCTTATTTTTAATTTCATTTAAAGATTATTTTTGAGAAAACTGAAGGTAGAAAAAGCACTCATAAAAACATTTCATTTAAAAACTTTGATACCTGAAATTATTCTTTGAGCCTTAGAATCAATATCAGGAACAACATCTTTTTGGCGTCGTTGTCGAGGATGAAGAAATGAATCATTTTCCTTGGGAGAACGACAAGGTAAATTTTGGTCTTTGATGATGAACAAAGATTGAATATGTGAATAAGGCTTACTTCATCTTTCACCTGGTGACTCCACCATAGACAAAATTGGCATTCGGTCGAAAGAATACCAGGAAAAACCCAGACAAAAGCAGACTACGCCAGTTTTGGATCCCAAAACATTGTTGAAACCAAGGGGATATCTCAGACAAACTTTTGCATCATCAGGTAAGGTCCATCAAACTAAAACTATGCAAGTTAATGTTAAGATTCTTGTTGAATAACTAAGTCTTAAAGAAATTTTTAAACAAGGTCATTCTGCAGAAGAATCTACGAGTAAACCTGAAATTAAGCTTGAAACTCCAAAGGTAATCATTCATGAAATAAAATTTGAGACTGACCATACCATGCATTTTTCATTGATAGATACTTTTACTAGTGAGAACAAAGGATCCATTTAAATACTCATTATCATTAGTACTCATTCGATTCTTTCTATCCCTAAAGAAAAATTTTATGTTTCTAAAAATCCCGAAGATTATTTTTTGTACTCAGATCCATCCCCCATTTCTTATCCTATCTATACATCAAGTAAACCTAAGGATTCGAGCCCAATTTTTCCTTTTCCCCCTCATATATATCTTTCGTCTTCTCACGATCACTTTCCCAAACTTCATTCACAACATCCCGAAGTAGTCGAAAGATCAGTAGATCAGTCATTCAAATTTTTTTAAAATATCCTATTTAGCCCTTGAATTTCATCTCCTAGACTTTCAATGGTTGGTGTTGGAGGTGTCGGAGGTGCAGGGGCTGGTGGAAAATATCAACCCCCTAGGATATTTTCCAAGGTCATCGTTATATATGATCCCTTAGTCCTTCCTATTGTCCTACATGACTTACCCAAAAATTACATGAAGAGCCTCCCTAAGTTCACGGGAGAAGGGGGTCTAACATAAATAGAACATATAGCCTTTTTAGATCAATTTGTGGATATTCTTGGCATTGAGCATGAGGACTTTACATGAGACTATTAGTACATACTTTTGAAGTACATGTAAGAACTTGGTTCAAAGGACTTCTAGTAGGTTCTATGCGATCATATAATGATATGGAAACTTCCTTCCTAAGGCAGTGGGGTGAGAAAAAGGACCATCTATATTACCTAACCAAATTTGGAGCCTTAAGAAAGAAAACTTTTGAATCAGTCCTAGAATTTATCCAAAGATTTAATAAGATTTATCAAAAAATCCTAGCTGAAGTTAAACCATCTCAACCAGCTGCAAAATTCACTTTTGCAGGGGATTTTGATTCTAATTTCACTCTACTATTGAGGGAAAGAATATCCACCACTTTAGTGGGGATGCAAGATGATGCTATAGAAATTGAATCCAATATGATGGCATCCGGGAAGTTGAAAACCAAAGTTGAGATGGGAACAAGAGAACCCAGGCATTTTAAAGAACATACAGGGCCCTCTAGATCTGGAAAGTCCGTAGAGGAAAAAATGGATGAGATGGCCAAAATTATTAAAGATTTGTCGAAAAAAAATTTCAAGATGAAAATAGAGTAGGCCAAACCTGATCCATGCGTTAGGAATCAATTCAGGAGAAACCCTAATCCTCAGATACAACGGAGGAAAATAAAAAATGAGGATCAAAAGATTCAAGCTCTATTTAAGACTGAGAATTTCATACAGAGATATGAGTTGCAAGAGTATGAGGAATTAGAGGAAGATCTAAACAACCTCAGTGATGATGATCTTGAGCCTCACCTAACCCAATAGGATTATGAGAAATATTTGGATATGGAATCTTTGTTTAATAATGATGAAAACATCAACAATATGGGAGACTCTACATACAAAGGTCTCACTGACTCAATAATGGTCGAGCTTCAACATAAATATGATTCGAGGCCAATAGAAAAAAGTTCTACAAATATTCCACTGAAAAAAAAAATTATCACGAAACAAACCAAATGAGGCAGCAGTTACAAAACTATCAACTGAGACGCAAGATTCTCGAACAAAGAAAGTTGAAATGAAAGCAGTACAAACTAAGAAGCCATAAAATACATAGATAGAGATTCATACCATGGAAATTGAAAATGCAATTGGGACTTTCAATTTAGAGAATGATCTTAATAAAATTAATATTCCAATGCCTCTAGTTGAACTGGCTAGGAACCCGATCTATAAAAAAAAAATCGCTAAAGAAATAAATTTATCTAAAGCTGAATGTCAAGATGATGTTATCAATTTGCAGAATGAAAAAATTACAATCATGTTTGGACCACACATTGAAAGCAGTAAGGATTATGTTGCTCATTTCTATATTACATTGACTATGCACGGTCATTTACTTCACAATTGCATGCTAGACTCAGGAGCCTCGCATAATTTAATGTTGATGATTATCATGGAAAAGTTGGGCCTTGAAATTACCATACCTTATCAATATTTATACTCGTTCAATTCTAGAAAGGTTAAGTGTCTAGGTATGATTAAGGATTTAGTTGTAAACCTTGTGCAGGTTCCTGTGAAAAGTATCCTTATGGATGTGGTTGTTGGTTATGTTCCTGCCAAATATGGTATGCTTCTATCCAGATCTTGGGGTGCCAAGCTAGGAGGATCGATTCAACTAGACATGACCTATGCTACAATTCCAATTTTTGGTGGACAATTTACTCGACTGTACAGAGAAACTAGACTGATGTATATTGTAAGAGACCCTCAAACCCCGAATAACTACCCAGTCTATGTTGTTGATCAAGATTTAGGAAATTGTATATTATCCATAGATAGCGATTTTGAAGAATGTATAGAAGAAGAAAATCAAAAAATAGAAATTTCAAAGAAAAATATAAATGTTAGAGAAGGGATGTGAAAAATGTTCTTCGATGGCACTTCATCCTGCGAAGGAGCAGGAGCTGGAGTGTTATGTGTGGTGCTAGGGGATGAGTATGTTATTCCTTTCTCTTACATATTACAATGGGACGTTGATTATACCAATCATGTCTTTGAATATGAAGCTTTAGTTTAAGGATTAGAAGCTGCAAGATAATTAAAAATCGAACATTTGATAGTTTATGGTGATGTTGAGCTCATTGTAAAGAAAATAAAACAAAAATATCAAGATAAGCATCTAAGATTGATATCATATAGAAAGTGTTCCTAGGATCTTATAGATAATTTCTTCTCATCTTTTAATATTCACTCTATCCCCAGAATGCAAAATCAACAAGCTGATTATTTAGCCAAAGCTGCTTCGACTTTCATACCACCTACGGTTTTGAAGCTGAAATATCATATTGAGATGAGACATAGACCTTCGATTCCGAACAATGTTCAACACTAGAAAGTGTTTGAAGATGATGAACAAATCAAACAGTTCCTGGAAATGGTTGATGATTTTTTTAGACCCACATAGATCAAGAAAATTAGAACGATCCTACTTGGATTATGCAGGAAGGAGAAAACCCAAAGAAGTTACAAGATAAAATTGCAAATCATTGCATGCTCTTACTTAAAAGAAATCAAATTTCCAGAGGTCTGATCCCTTTTTAAAGGTTGTTTGACCAGGATGATATACCTTTAAAGTCTACTTTGTGACCTCAACTTGAAGAAGTTGAAGATTGTCACGTAGGAACTAATGAAAATCCCAAAATGGTCAAAATATCAAAATATCTTCTGACACAAGTAAAGAGTAAATACATTGAGTTACTCAAACAGTATAAGGATGTTTTTTCATGGTCTTATGATGATTTAAAAACTTATGATACTTTTGTTATTGAACACAATATTCCCTTAAAACATGGTATTAAACCTTTCAGGAAGACACTTATATAGATAAACCCAATTCTTCTGTTGGTAATAGAAAAGGAGGTTAAAAAAATACTTGATGCAAAAATATTCGTTTTCCTCAGATACTCTAAATGGGTGGCCAATTTGGTCCCTATTAGAAATAAGAATAGTGGAATAAGACTCTATGTTGATTTTAAAAACTTAAATCGGTCTTCTCTTAAAGATAACTACTCGCTCCCAAAGATGGGCCATGTTTTGGAGAAGGTAGTAGGGGCTAACAGAATTTCTATGATTGATGGTTTCTCAGGATATAATCAGATCATTGTTCATGAAGATGATAGAGAAAAGACTGTGTTTACTACTCCATGGGGGACCTTCATGTATGATAAAATGACTTTTGGTTTAATGAATGAGGGTGAAACTTTCCAGAGAGCAATGGATATCGCGTTCATCAGTGAGAGAGACAAGTTTGTTGTTATTTATCTAGACAATCTGACAGTTTTTTCCAATTCTAATGCAGGACATTTGATGCACCTCAGACAGAATTTTGAAAAATGCAGAAAATTTGGTTTGTCTCTTAACCCTAAAAAGTCACACTTTTCTATGCAAGAAGGTAAACTTTTAGGTCATATAGTTTCAAAATATGGAATCAAGGTTGATCCTAAACGAGTTGAGGCTATTGACCTGATTAATATTTCTAGAAATAGAGAAGATATTTAATCTTTTTTAGGTAAGATCAATTTTTTGAGGAGATTTATTTCTAACTTTTCCGAAATAATCAAATTGATTACAGATATGCTAAAAAAGGATAGCGAAGTAAAATGGACTACAGAAGCCAAAGCGTCTTTTGAGCATGTTAAGAAATATATAGGAGAAGCACCAGTATTGGTAAGTCCAGACTATACAAAAGAATTATTAATCTTCTCTTTCACTTCCGAGCATATTTTTGCAGCAGTGCTCCTTTGAAAGAATGAAGAAGGATTCGAACAACCAATTTCCTTTTTAAGTAAAATCCTTAGGGATGCAGAGCTAAGATATGATATTATTGAAAAACAAGCTTATACAATGGTGAAGGCTCTAAAGTCTTTCAGAACATATGTCCTGCACTCCAAAATAAGTGTTTATGTGCCAACGAATGCAATTAAAGATATCTTGGTTCAACCAAACAGTGATGGAAGAAGAGGTAGATGGTTGGATAAAATTCAAGAGTTTGATCTAGAAGTGAAACCAACCAAGCTAGTGAAAGGTCAAGGTCTGGAAAGGCTGTTGGCCAAATCAAATTTTAGAGCGCTGGGAATAAATAACTTCAAATCACATGATTTTCTTCTAGATATAGAGGAAATAGACGATCAAGCACCTATAATCCAGATTGAAGATACGTTTTCTTCCTCTTCCTTGTACCATGATATTGTTACATACCTCCTTACTCTTCAATGCCCAAATGACATGACTCCCTCTAAAGCAAGAACTTTAAAACTACATGAAATTAAGTATTTAATTGTTGATGGAAAGTTGTGTTGGAAAGACCCTCTGGGTTTCTTGTTAAGTTACATGACATAATATAAAATAGAAGGTGTCATTGATGAATTTCATGAAGGAGTATGTGGAGGACATCATGCCTAGAGGGAAATATCTTACAATATTTTAAGGGCAGGATATTATTGGCCAAAGTTATTTATTGATGTAAATGCAAGGGTCAGAGCTTGCAATTTATGCCAATTGTTTGTTGGTAAGCAAAATCTCCCTTCCTTACCTTTAATTCTAGTAAAAGTTGAAGCTCCTTTCCAACAAAGGGGCCTAGACTTCATTGGAGAAATTCATCCACAATCAAGTGCTCAACATAAATGGATTTTAACCTCTACCGATTACTTCACGAAATGGTTTGAATCCATTCCAACTCGGAATGCTGCAGATTCGGTAGTAATAAACTTTTTGGAAGAAAACATCCTAGCAAGATTTGGTTGTCCTAGAAAAATAGTCATTGATAATACCCAAGATTTTAAATCTATGGCAATGATCAATTTCTGTCAAAAGTACAATATTATTTTAGGTCATTCTATAGCTTATTATCCTCAGGGAAATGGGTTGGTTGAATCACCTAACAATATTCTGATGACTATAATCAAGAAATTTTTGAATGAAAACAAAAAATCTTGGCATATTCACTTAAAGTACGCCTTATGGGAAAATCGAATTGGCACCAAGAAATCTATAGGTATGTCCCCTTTCCAATTAGTTTATGGCACTGACGTTATCCTCCCTATTAATCTTTCTCTTCCTGTGATGAAACTATGGTAGGATGCAAATGAAGATCCAAGCGACATTACGAGAAGAATGAATCAAATCATTGGAGTTCAGTAGAATAGAGTAGAAGTGGATGATAAGCTTCAAAAGTACCAGGATAATATGAAATCCCTTTTTGATAAAAAAAATCCAAAGACAGAGAGTTTCTTCCTGGCGATTTAGTTCTAAAATGGGAAGCTAGAAAGGAAGATGCAGGGAAACATGGAAAATTTGATCATCTCTGGTTTGGACCATTCAAAATTGCAGTTGCTGAGGGAAAAAAATCATTCTCACTGGAAAATATTGATGGAGAAATTCTTGACGCTCCTATCAATGGGCGTTATTTAAAACATTTTATGCAGTAGATACATTTCATATTTTCATTGTGTATATCGGATTGGATTGACATTGGCATTTTGATTTTAAATTGTTCTTTTCTTTTTGTAAATTACCCAAGTCAGTTGATCATCTATTGTAAATATTTTCAATAAATTTGTTATCGCTTGATATCATTGAAACAAAAAATAAAAAAATGTATGTAGCACATATCATCTCTATTCTACAAGTTTTTCTAACTTTTTGCATTTTATTCCTCTCACAGAATAGATCTTGTTGAACAGGAGATGAAGCTGAATAAAAATTTGACACTCAATTTCTCTAAAAACAAGTGATAAATTAATAATCGGCCTTGCTAAAATTTCAAAGGGAAAATAAGGTATGAGTTCCTACTCTTATAGTTCAAATAAAATTTGAAATGAATGTGAAGGAAGTTTTTCTCATGATAATATTATCACGTGACCTAAGAATGAGAGAGGTATAAAATTACAACTTAAAGTGTCATGCTGATAAATTCTAAAGCCATCTCTGAAATAAAATAAATAAACTCGAAAGAATTCTTCACTAAAGACACAAACTTATGTGGGATTAGGATATTTTGTGTCAAATCCTCTGAATCCTCGATTTGGTTATTTTACATATCCCCAAGTTCCTACCCACTTCAGATTTTCTTAGTCTTCATAGAAAGAAAGAAACTTACCTTGACTCTGAGAACTTAAAAACATATTTTCAAAACGAGATTAGGAGAAAATATTTATGTTCCTTTGATTTTAATTGAAAAAGGTATGTCTGGGATAATCCTGATAATTTTGACTTTTCTATCATACTTTAAACTAACTAATTTGCTCAAGGTTGGTCCCTGAAATATTAATATTCCCATAAAAAAAATTCCTATAGGCAAAGGTGTATTTAAAATTGGAAGAAAGTTAGTTTCAGAGTATTCTTAAAATTGTTGACAAACCTTCTTTTCAAAAACATTTAAACATATATCATCCCTTGTATGTTACATATAGATTGATTTCCCCCACTTCAAAATATTAAAATATAAGATAGACGGTGAAAGGAAAATCATAATTTTATTGCCCCCGATCTTGTCCAAAAGAGATGATGAAAGGAAATTTATATATCGATTCCCCTCATCTCAGCGAAATGCAAAAGTGTTAATTGAAGTGGTGAAAGGAAATTCAATGGGAGAAGTAGATAACTTCACCAGGGTACTAAACAGGATCACTGGAAGTGAAGCAATACTATGATATTTGAAAGGTCGTCATACATATCTACATGTCATACTATGTTATCTAGTTCTCTTTTCGGTGATATTTACATCCTGAACCAACTAGGGACTCCCTAAATAAATTGTTACAACTTCTTAACCTTGAAGTGAACAAGTTGGTCGAAGATTGATATTTTAGTTAAGGTTATTTTGATTATCTTAAACAATTCTAAACTGATTTTTAGGAAAAGGAAAGTTCAAATAGACTAACTTGAGATCAATCATTAAGTATATTTTGAAGTTTTTTTGAGATTGGTTAAGTTTGTTTTTCTATGTAAAACTAGAACATGTTTTTCAAAAATCAATAATGACTCCATTTACCCAATAAAGGCACTTGGTCTATTGTTATTTCATGCCTCATAGGGAGTCTCAATCCCCATATGGAGCCTATGTTAGAACACATATAATTTTGATCTTTTGAGCTTTATATATTTTACCTCTTAGAAATAAAATTTGACCCAAAAAAGAAAAAAACCTAGAAAGCGGCCTTTTAAAATTAAAATAAATCCATTGGTTGTTATTTATCAATAAGGCACTTACGGTATCTACCGTCAATGAGAAACTCTAATTTTATCGAACGGTCCTAATGATCTCCAAATTTTTTAAGCCGTCTGATTTTTAAAGAGAAAGTCTCTAACGATCGCTTCGGATCTCTGCGCTTTGGATGTTCCAAAAAATCTAAACAACAGAAACCCCAAAAATCCGAAGTCCTAAAGGTACTCATTCATGATAGTTCCTCAAGGACTTACAGACGAGTCATAGGACACGTTACCTTTAAAATTATTTTCTTGGCTTGACACGTGGCACTTACTTTTGACATTTATGTCAGATGATTCGCATGTTTTCAAGTGACACATGGAACCTCTCTTTCCTTGACATGGCATCGGAATGATGTCATCTATGCCACATCACTCTGAGAGATTTATCTTCGGGATTTTTTGATTTCACAATCCTCGGAGTATCAAAGAATCGAAGTAAAGTAATTACAAAAGAAAAAAAAGGGTTTCAAAGAGTTAATAAAGGATTTAACAGCTTTAATTAGTCATAATTAAGTGTTAATTAATCACTTCGCGGTTTTGGAATTTGGAAATTTTACCTAGTGTTATTTTCAAAACTTTTAAATTCCGAACTCTCAAAATATTAAAGTTAATACAACATTTTTAAAGCATGATTAATTAAGACATAAAAGTGATTACTCAGAGATTAATTCCTCCGCGAATTCGGACTTCGGGATATTTCCACCCTGTCGCATCCAAAACTTTCGAACGCAAATCGTCGAAGTATTAATGACATTTATGATTGATTAAGGTTAATGATTTCAAATAAATATTGTGAATCATCGGGTAATGAATTCCATTAAGTTTAATAAATTCTTCGTCGGTAGAACTATACGAAGATCGATAGACTTTTTGAATAAATTACTTCAAATTTCAAAATCGTTTTTACCATTTGCAGTTAGCAGTTTTTATTTAGTGTAGAGCTTACAGACTTATCTTGTCATAGGTAGGCTAATTATGTTTCCTTGAGGACCATGGTGCCATGAAAATTTGCAAAGAATATTGATGCATGGGGTGATGATTCAAATCCAAACACAGATGTTCTATCAGACACAAATCTGCAAGTTGTGGATGCCATTAAAACTTGGAAGCAGGTTTTTGATGTCTTGGAGCATGAGATCATTAACTGTCCAATTGACTCTTCGAAGAAGATGATGAACCCTTTACAGCTAAGCTCAGACATGTAGCACAGTCGAAACTGCATAATATCGTTGCACGGCCAAGAATCATACCCTACAACAATATGATAAATTGGGCTTTGGAACATGTCGACATCCAAACCAGGAGCGTCATCAACCACCAGTAGGTCGTCGTCGGCTCCTTCCAACTAGAGCACCTACAAGAAATGTACAAGATTTCCCCTGCCCCTAAATACACTCACAATGTCGCATTTCTTCTAGAATTTGAGAGAAAGGAATGCACATAATATGCTAGAAATGGTCATGATATAGTCAAGACCTGGTGGGGACATCCAAAAAAATTCAGAGCCGATGCTCATGGTATATATGCCACAGCATATTTAGATGCTCATATGTTATATATAGCCATGATGATTTGTCTCCTATTTGGGAATAAGAACCCGACATATTTCTAAGTTGAGTGGGTAGCCATCATAAATGAGGTAGTTGAGGGTTATACCTTCAATTGGGCCAAAATGTTAGCTAATAATTTGGCCAAGGTAATCGTTGAGTATAAATCAACAATTTCAAAAGGGTAGCCTGCCCCTTTTTACATGTCAGCATATGTTATGGATTCCATTTGTTTCATGACCCCTTTTCCCCTGATGAATTGGAGTTGGACCCCGGCCAGTTCTGAGCCAATTCATTTCTACCACTCTAAATTGTGGGAGGGGAACGCCAAATATTTCTTTTACAAAATTTGTCACAACGTTGTAGTGCATGTTCATATAGTTATTTATGGTCACCTGTCACCCCGGATTTCAGAAAGGATTATGGGGAACTTAGGAAAACTTGCAAAATGGTTCATTGAGGAGAATTTCTCCCATATCAGAGTATTTGGTTTTTTTGTTCCTCCTCATTCCCTCCCACAATTTTTACCCGACAAGATTGTGTGCAAAGAAGTGGCATACTAGACAGTAGTAGGAGGTATCAGCAAGGAGTTGAAAGAAACTCAGAAAAAGGTTTGGCCAACTTTCCCCATTCAAGTTGGCATGTTCACACTATTGGATTTTGGTCATTCTAAATTCGAGGCCACAACCCTAGAAGATGTGAAATTAGTGTACATTGAGTTCAAGAAACATGATCCACATAAGATAGTGGAAAATAATCTGGCTTATTTTAACATGAAGCGATACATCCATGAGAATTCTCCTTATGATGAAATGTTCAGGGGAGTTAAAGCTTATGAGGAAGTCTGAAGCAGATTCCAGACTCTGCCTCTTGACCAACAAGTTGGTTTCCTCAGCTTTCAAAAACACAGATGGAATAGTTTACCAAAGATATTGCAAGGAGAGTCAAAGCTCATGCCTCCTTCACAAGAAGCTAGACCTACAGGATATGAACCAAGTTCCTCCACTAAGAACAAAGTTGAAGAGGTCCTGAAAATCCCAGAAGTATTATTTCATGAAATAAGAACATCATTGTCAGTATTGAATGATCCACAAGTGTTATCGCAGTTCGAAGCTTTCATGAATCTAGGACAGGTTGTTCCTCATTCAACATCGGCTACTTCTACTAGCAGCCCAAATACAATAGGACAGCAACATTCCACGGAAATTTCTTCTCCCATTGCATCATTAACCCCTTTACATACCATCTTCGGAAATCCCAGTTATGAACTCACTTTTTTAGGTTATCTTACCCCTGTCTTTCCTAAAGAGATGCCTCCCTCAGATTTATTTTTCAACAAGAGATGAAAGGATATCATGAAAATAGAATCTCACCACAAGGATGGAGTGATAACTAAGAAGGAAAATACTCGTGTATGATGGGAAATACCAAGATGGTCCTGAGTTTGAAAAATAAGTTGCAGGTTCACTAGGGGATTTTGCCACTTCCAGTTAATGGTGAGTGGAAAATTTAACTGAAAAACGACAACAAAAATGCCTCTTGGTAGAGAAAATGTAGAGTGAGATATATAGTACAGAGAAGACTGTTAGAAGCAGGATGAAATAGGACATTGAAAAAATCAGGCTAGTCATCAGCATCAAATTAAGAAGTTACAGGATAACCTTGAGTTTCTCTACTGGAGTTTACATACCATCCAAGGTTTGGTCACTCGGCGTGACGAGTTGATAAAGGAGTTGCAATCCAGATTGACCCTAACAGAGAACACCATGATAGATATTTCGGCCTTCAAAACTCAAGCATCATAAATCAATGAGAGGCTGGAAGTTGCCCAACAAGAACTCTATCAGAAAGTTTATGCTATTCATAAATGTTATCAGGCAGTAGACCTTTCTCTAAAAAATATTATGTCAAGGAAAAAGAGGCCTACGCAACACGATCTAAGTTTCAAGATTTTCTCATAAAAGACTCAGAAACAAATCTAAAAGAAGGCAAGAAACTTGCCAGAGATGTAAAAGAGGCTTGTCTAGAGGCATTATCTTCACTAAATAAAAATTTGATTGAATTCAAAGGGAGTAATATCTCTGAAGCATTGGGGTAGATTGAGATAGAAATGAACCAGCAAAGCTCCAGAAAGAACAAGGAAAATACTCAGGCAGCCATCCAAGAGATGATCCAAATTGATTTACTTAAAATCAATGAATGGTTAGTTAATCCAAGTTCACTATATCAGGTCACAGTCCAAGAAGTGAAAAAGATCGAGGAGAAGCCGCCCCAAATACAGAAGAAAATGTTTTCCTTCGAATTGAATTAAAGGGTTCAGCCTTCAAGATTCGTGGTATCATTGATGGACAGGTGCACCCAATGCATTGAATAGGGAAAAGTAAGTGTAGTTGGGAGAAAATGAACATGCATGCACAGCGTTCACTTTCTCCACCCACTCCACCTTTCACCCTCCTACTGTCAGTTACCCCACCTATACCTACCACCCACATTCTTGCATCCCACCTCCTTATTGGACACTTATTCCTCCATCATTATTTTCGTGAACAGTTACTCTTCCCTGTAATTGTTAACCATCCCATAATGAGCCAACATTGATATATTCATATAATTATCCCCCCCCATGTCTTCAACTGCAATTCAGTAAAATCTTTTCCTCTGTTATTTTCATCATATTATATTAGTGGTTCATTCAGTAACAGTTTTTCCTCTGTTATTATTGTGAGTAAAACAAGAACTGTAATCTGTGTGAATTACTACATTTTTATATCATGTTCAAGGGTGCATCTTCTATTGTTCTTCTACTATAAACAAGGTGAGACTTATCTATAATTGATACCTGACTTTGTTTTAACAGTTTTGTAAATATTTCTACATCATTTGACATTATAATTGTGACTCAGATAATGAGATACAACCTTTGTACTCTCTTATCATTAATTTCATTTAAAGATTATTTCTCAGAAAACTGAAGATAGAAATAGCACTCATAAAAACATTTCATTTAAAACCTTTGATGCCTAACATTATTCTTTGATCCTTAGAATCAATATCAGGAACAACATTAAGAGTAAAGGCATTAAGAGGAACCAAAGTTATGACAAAAAAACAAATAACCATTGAAGTTTTTCCCATACTCGAGTTTGTTTTGACATGAGAATTCTACCTTTTGATATGCTTCTTGGTTTTGAATTTTATAGCTTCCTTTCTTAACAAAGTTCTAAGCTTGTATTTTTTTTTGTGACTACATTTTTTCCCTTTGAGGAGGATGAGCTTTCCTCATTTTTGTGAATGGGGGCCCATTTCCAACCTTATTCTTTATTATTGTACCCAAGACCAGTTTTGTCATTGGTTGGTCTTTGATTTTTCCAGATCCTATCCAAGATAATTGAGTTATTCTGAAATTTATTAGTTGCATTTGTCTTTTCATTCTTTTTAAGGTTGACAACTTCCAATTCCAACATGCGACATGATTCTTCCTTTTTATTCAATTGGATCTTCAGGGATTCTTCAATTTCCTTAGCTTCCTCAAGTTGAGTATTTAAACCAATGAGCATTTCTTTTGTTTCTTCTAAGACTTTTGTGCATTTATTGGGCTTGTCATATGTATTCAACTCTTTCACTTCTTTTGTTAGATCAGAAACTTTAGTATTCAATCTTTTGATCTCTTCTTGTTTGTCTTCTAGTTGAATATCTTTTTCATGCTCTTCATGCTTATTTCTGTCAAATTGATCTAATTGTTGTTGTATAAACATATATTTCTTTTGAAGTTTATCCAACTCTTCTAGAGTGCACATAACTGTGTATTCAATATGGTCAAGAGATTCTCTACAAAATTTAATATATAAACCATTTCTTGGTTCCATACAAATATCTTCTAATGCAGCTATAACATCAGTCTTAAGATTCAATAGTTTTTTTCAGTGATTTCTAAGGTATGCATCAATTCCTTGATGGACAATTCATGATTGGGGATTGCATCAATTCCTTGATGGAGTTGTATTTTTTATTGATCATTGGGGATTCCATCAATTCCTTGATGGAGTTGTTTTCTTTATTAATGACTATGGATTGCATCAATTCCTTGATGGAGTTGTCTTCTTTATTGATGACTGGGGATCACATCAATTCCTTGATGGAGTTGTCTTCTTTATTGATGACTGGGGATTGCATAAATTCCTTGATGGATTTGTATTATTTTGTGTTCTGTAATTTAATCTGATAGGAATTCTCCAGCTGGAGCCATAATACTTTAGCAGAGGTGTAGTGTCCCATATTTTCTTTGACTTGGTCTAATAGTCCATTATGGATTTCTTTTATTGCCATTGAATTGTTTCTCTTTGCTTCTTTTGTAGTTTTGTGTTTTTTCTTTGAGGTATTTAAGTACCAAAGCTTACATACTACTGAGTCCCAAATGCCAGATCCTCTTGACTTCATATACCTTTTCATTCTTTCCCTCCATGAAGAGTAGTTTGTTCCAGCAAATAAGGGAGATTCATTTGTGGAGAGAGCCACTTGTCCATCCATTTGTGTGTTTAGGAGGATGTTCCTTCCAGTGATTAGACACTTTTTCTTGAAGAAAACTTGGCTCTGATACCAATTGTTGACATACACACACTGACATTGAGAGGGGGGGTGAATCAGTGTCTTGAACTTTTGTAGAATTCTCACACTTTATCAGATTAATTAAATTAATTGAATAACATATATGTATTTCAATTACTTATTCATAAATACATATAACAGTTATAAAAACACAAATTGTATAAAGAAGAATAAATATCATTTATATATTAAACTTGAATAAGTACATATGATACCAATCATCAAACTATTCAACACCAACTAAATATGAGATATCCAACTCTCATATACAATACCTAGCTTGTAGTTCCCATATCCAATTGAGAAGTGAGGAATCCAACCCTCATAACAAGACCTAGCTTGTAAACAGGCACCAACCTGATAAAGAATGAACCTTCATTCAATCCATTGTATTTATATTTTATCCACCGAGATACATTTTTTTCCAACACAATATTTTGTTTACATAGCCATTCAAAAGGTGTATGACATTGAAACAATGTGTCTTTCAATGCACCTCTTCATTTCAATAATAATAATGTTATTTTAATATTAAATTTCTTCCTTTGTTATTATTCATAATCCTTCATATCATGTTTATTCGTCTATTGATTAAGTAATTAATTATCCATCCTCCCTTTTGATTTTCATGTTTCACAATACCATTGAAAAATACCATGGGTTTTTAAACCAAGGGAAAATACCATTTAACTTTTTGAATTTTTACTTAAATTCATTTTTTTTCCTTTTTATCTTTTAATACTCCTTTTCATGTAACTTTGTTTTTTATTTTGAATTTACTTTTTACATAAAGTTACCTTTTTCATTATTTTACTTTCATATTTATTTTTACGTAAAAATATGTTTCCATTTAACTTTTTTCTCTTTTGTATTTATACTCCATCTATTAATATTAATATTCTCCGTTAATATTAACCTTTATATTGTTGATGATTACAGCTCCATGAGACATCCTCCATGACACAAACCTGAGAGAGAGCCTCTGAGATGGGTGTGTGGTTCCTATCTGAGACAGAGCTGGAACGTAGAGATACCCTCCTCCTTACAGAGAGTTAAGAAGAACTCCAGATGATTCTCTTGTGTAACGCGGTGAGAAAGGAGATATATTGAATTGGATGTGCATGTGGTTGAGCACAAGGTGGATGTGTGAATTCCCATGAGTTGGGTGCATCGTTATAAGAAAGAGATGAAGATGATGTATTATCCTCCTCTGAGCAGAGAGTTGAGATGATGAACTCCAGATGACTCTCTTGTGTAATGCAGTGGGAAATAAAATATGTTGAGTGGACGTGCTTGTGGATGAGCACAAGTGAACGTGATCCTAGTGGTTGAGCACTAGTGATTGTTTTTCTCCTATGAGACGCAGTGAGATAGAGATATGGACATCCCTATGGATGTGCCCCCAGTGGTTGAGCACTAGTGGGTGTGTGAGATCCTTTTCTATATTGTTCAAGAGTCAGACCTGCCTGTAACCCTAATTGTAATGTAAAGGGTATAGATCGACCCCACCTTAATGTAATTGATAATTAATGTAAAAGATAATTAATTTGGTTATTATTAATTATATATAAGTTAGAGAGGTCGACCTTGTTGTGCCAATAGACACTTTTGTTAACAGGTCAAGTCTAATATAAGTAAATATAAATTCCCCATTGAGGAATCATATCTTTTGTGTGAGTTTGAAAATTTCAGCAAGAACATCTTCTTGGGAAAAGTGTGCACCTCTCTTGGGCGCTAGTCTTCTAGGGTTTCCAAGCACCCTTTTGTGTGCTAGGTTTTCTTGGTGGTGAAGGTATTTCTCTTGAAGAATATAGAAAAGGATTGGTTGGGTTTTCTTCCCTTGTTGAGAAGGGTTTCCCAGGATACTTCTTGTGTACATGTGCATGGTGTTTCTTCTTATGATCTTGGTTGTTGCAACATAATTGTTTATGGCTTAAGTAAAATGCTAAAATGGAATGAACTTCATGTTTAAACCTTTTCTATTGAAAAATCAACATGGTATCAGAGCATAGGTCTTGAAGAACCCATTGCACAAACAACTTTCAACCATCCTCTCTCTCCTACAGAAATCGTACAGCCATCCTAGGGTTTCCAGAAATTTCATACAGCCTACCCTTCTGGGAGTTTTCAGCACTTGGCACTTGGACGTTGGGGTTAAAAAGAGAATAGGTGTGTACATCCTCCTTCAGTGCACCTCTAGCAAGTCTCAAATTTCATTTCCAAGCATTTTGACTTTTTTTCCCTAGGGTTTATAGGGTTTCACTAATTTCTGCTGAAAATTTTAGAATTGGGTTTTTGCAACTCCTTGAAGGATCTATTCAGCTCACCAGTGCTATCCTATCCTTCAAAGTATTATTGTTGGCAGTAATAATTCCAACAAAACCTAAAAGTGCTTCCTAGCCTAGCCGTTAGGTTTTCTAGCCTAGTTGACAAGGGTTTGTGAAGAATCCAAAATTAAAATGAGAAAAAACATGATGGGAGACAAGCTTGATGGTTCAAGAAAACTCATTTCTAGGAAGACAAAACCTCAAGGAGATGAAGACATCAACATCTCAGCACTCTCAGGTATAGTCCCTACCAATGATAATACTTGGTTAATTGACAGTGGTGCCTCCAAAAACATGATCGGTCTTAGAGATCACCTAGCAAATTTTGTTGAGAAAGAGACACATCTACATGTTGTCCTTGGAGATGATGCCTAATATAATGTGAGAGGGATTGGAACTTCTACCTTCCAACTAGATTCAAATATGCATCTTCAATTAAAAGAAATACTATATGTACCCGGAATGAAGAGGAACCTTGTCTCCATTTCTGCCTTGGAAGACAGGCTACAAGGTTACTTTCTCAGAAGAAAGAGTTCTTGCATGGAACAAAGAATATCATATAAATTATGCCAAGGTAATTAGTGTCCGAGAAAACAGCTTGTACAGATTAACCATCAAACCAGTCTAGGCCCTGCTACATGAAACTATCATCTTGAGTGAGCTATGGCATAGAATACTTTCTCACATTCATTATAGAGCTCTCCCAGCTCTATATAAAATGGTAACAGGTCTACCAGAAATACAGATTCATCATAAAGGTGTTTGCAAAGGTTTTCCTCTTGGAAAAAATGTTAAAGGATCCTTCTTAAGAAGTGACAATAGATCCAAGGAAATATTGGACTTGATAAATTCATATGTGTGTGGGCCAATGATTTACTACATATCTAGATGGGTACTTATACTATGTACTCTTCATAGATGATCACTCCCGAAAAACTTGGATTTACTTTCTGAAGAACAAGAATGGAGTCCTTACAAAATTTCAAGAATTCAAAGCTCAGGTTGAGAACCAAACTGGAAGAAAAATCATAGTATTAAGATTAGATAATGGAGGATAATACACCTCCAAAGATTTCATCAGTTTTTGTATTGAAGAAGGGATCAAGAGGGAGTTCAATGTTCCTTACAACCCTCAACAAAATGGGGTTGCAGAAAGTAAAAATAGAACTATCATCGAGGCCACCAAAGCAATGATACATGATAAGAGTCTACCTGTGACTCTATGGGAAGAAGCATGTATGACATCAGTGTATGTTCAAAATAGAAGTCCTCATCAGATATTAAAGAAAATTACTCCAGAAGAAGCCTTCACCAGAGTGAAGCCTAAGATTGGACACTTCGGACTATTTGGGTGTACAGTATATTTTCATGTACCCAAAGAGAAGAGATCCAAGATATAACCTTTAGGAAGAAAGGGCACATTTGTAGGATACGGTGAATCCTCAAAGGTGTATCGAATCTACATTCTTGGTCAAAGACAAATTGAAATAAGCAGAGATGATACCTTTGAAGAAGAAGTAGTCTTCCAAATATCTAGATAAGCTCAGATGGAAATTGATAGTGAGACAATGCCTTCTCCCCCTTCAACAGTTCAGAGGGAGACAGACATTATTCCAGTTGATCCACTAGCTCCAGTTGATCCACTTGTTCCAACCGATCTAGGTTCTCCAAGTGACATACCCAAAGATATTATAGTTTGACATAAAAGGCCTACTTGGGCCCGACAAACTCTACAAGAAGTAGAGGAACATAAATCCCCTCAAGGAACAACTAGAGAGAGCAAGAGAAAAAAGAGATTCTCAAGCTACCTTCATCCATGACCCACATCATTGACTCAGAACCATATTGTCATGGAGAAGCTTCAGGTGAACAAGTATGGAAAGATTCCATGACTGAATAATATCAATCTATATTGAAAAATGATGTATGGGATATTGTTCCAAGACCAGAGGGAAATTCTGTAGTGACTTCCAAATGGATTTATAAAATCAAGCATGCAGCTGATGGAAGCATCGAAAAATACAAAGCAAGATTTTTAGCCAGAGGGTTCTCACAAGTAGAGGGAGTTGATTATGATGAGACTTTTTCTCCAATATCCCGATACACCTCCATATGTTATATCATTGCACTAGTTGATTTCATGGGTTGGAAGCTACACCAGATGGATGTAAAGACAACCTTTCTCAATGGTGAAATTGAGGAAGAAGTTTATATCGAGCAGATAGAAGGATTATTTATGCACAACAAAATATATCATGTGTGTAGGTTGAAGAAAGCCCTATATGGTCTAAAACAAGCACCACGTGCTTGGTACAAGAAAATGGATGGATTTCTGATGCTTTTGGGATTCAACAAAAGTGATGTTGATGCAAACTTATATTATCACATTGATGGCAATGAATGTTTGATTTTGGTCCTATATGTGGATGGCCTTTTCCTTATCAGTTCAAAGAGACTCATTGTTGAATGCAAACGAGTATTGAATGCTAAATTTGAAATGAAGGATTTGGGCATGATGCACTACTTCTTGGGATTAGAGTTATGGCATAGGATAGATGATATTTTCCTGAGTCAAGGAAAATATACTGTGGAGATATTTAAAAAGTTTGGTATGAAAGAATACAAATCCATGCCCACTCCAATGGTGATGGATTTGAAGAAGATGAGTGATATTGATTCAATAGAGGTAGATCCACACTTATACATACAGTTGATTGGATCACTAATGTATCTGGTTAACACCAGACTGGACATATGCTATGCAGTAAATGTGCTTAGCCAGTTTATGAGCCAACTGAGACAGACACACTCGATAGTTGCAAAACATGTATTGAGATACTTACAAGGAAAAATTGGTTATGGCCTAAGATATGCCTCCAGTGAATACTTGAGCCTACAAGGATATGTCGATGCAGATTGAGCAGGGAGCACAGTGGAGAGAAAAAACACCTTTGGTTGTTGCTTCACTTTAGAGTCTACCATGGTTTCCTGGTGTAGCAGAAAATAGAGCTTTGTGGCATTGTGCACCATAGAGGCAGATTACATTGCATTGAGTGTAGTTTTCCGCAAAGCAGTATGGATTCAAAAACTTCTGACTCGCTTATTTGATCATAAGATGGATCCTACTACTTTTCATTGTGATAATCAGAGTTGTGTGAAGCTCTTCAAGAACAATGTGTTTCATGACAGATCGAAACACATCGAGATAAAGTATCACTATATCAGAGACATGGTGCAAAGGAAGACAGTACACATGCAGTATCTTCCTACTCATGAGCAGATCGCAGATATCTTCACCAAACCACTTTCCAAGACAAATTTCGAGTATTTTCGTGAGAGACTTGTCCTGATGGAGAATGCCTCCCTAGATGAGAGGGAGTGTTGATGATTACAGTTGCGTGAGACATCCTATAGGAAACATACCTGAGAGATATCCCCTGAGATGGATGTGTGGTTCCTATCTGAGATAGAGCTGGAATGTAGAGATGGCCTCCTCCTTATAGAGATTTGAGAAGAAATCCAGATGATTCTCCTGTGTAATGTAGTGAGAAAGGAGATCTGTTGAACGTGTGAATTCCTATGAGTTGTGTGCATCATTATGATATAGAGATGAAGTCGATGTCTCCTCTAAGAAGAGATTTGATATGATGAACTCCAAATGACTCTCATGTGTAATGCAGTGGGAAAGAAGATCTGTTGAGTGGATGTGTCTATGGATGAGAAAAGGTGAACGTGATCCTAGTGGTTGAGCACTAATGAGTGTGGTTCTCCTGTGAGATGTAGTGAGATAAAGATATGGACATACCTATGGATGTTCCCCTAGTGTCTAAGCACTAGTGGATGTGTGAGATCCCTTGCTATATTTTTCAAGACTCAGACCTACCCATAACCCTAATTGTAATGTAAAGGGTATAGGTCGGCCCCACCTTAATGTAATTGATAATAAATGTTAAAGATAATTAATCTGGTTATTATTAATTATATTGTGAGTTAGAGAGGTCGGCCCTCTTGTGCCAATAGACACTTTTGTTGATAGTTCAAGTCTAATATAAGTAAAGGTAAATTCCCCATTGAGGAATCATATCTTTTGTGTGAGTTTGGAAATTTCAGCAATAACATCTTCTTGGGAAAAGTGTGCACTTCTCTTGGGCACTAGTCTTCTAGGGTTTGCAAGCACCCTTTTGTGTGTTAGGTTTTCTTGGTGGTGAAGGTATTTCTCTTGAAGAATATAGCAAAGTATTGTTTGGGTTTTCTTCCCTTGTTGAGAAGGGTTTCCCAGGATACTTCTTGTGTACTTGTGCATGGTGTTTCTTCTTGTGATCTTGGTTGCTGCAACATAATTGTTTATGGCTTAAGTAAAATGATAAAATGGAATGAACTTCATGCTTAAACCTTGTCTATTGAAAAATCAACATATATTAATATTCTCCATTAATATTTAATCTCCATATGTTTATATTAATATTCTCCATTAATATTAACATTTATACTAATATTCTCCATTTATATTTATATCAATATTCTCCATTAATATTTAATTGAATTTATCATATTGTAGCTTTCTTGTTTTCCCTTCTTTTTTATATCAATCCCTCTTCCATTTGATCACATTTATGGATCAAATCCTTATTTCGATCCTCAACCAATTCGTGTGAATTCCTTTTTTATCCTTCTCTATAGATTCTTCCGTTGTGAATTAGCTTCCTCTGCAATTCCTTTGATTCCATCCTCTAGTTTCTTTGACCTCCATTATAGACTGTATCTAGCCTTTATCATCGATTATTTTATTTAGGTCCTCAAAGTCCTTTCACTGGGTCCCTATCTTCATATGGATGTGAACTATAACCAAGTGCTTCTCCAGAAGCGCTTAATGTTCAAATTGTGCTAACTTCATCCAGGCACTCATTAGGTTCCATATGATCAACGACTATGCCCTTAGCTTGTGTCCTTAGCCCTGATCACTTGTGCTTCCCACATAGCCATACTCATAACCCAGGGCTACACAATTGAGCGTTATCAATGTCTAGCCTGACTTAATCAATGATGCAGACTTAATCGTTCATTGGATGGACGGTCCCCGTCATTTAATGGGTAGGGTTCTTGGCTCGTATCTCAATGTTGTGGACCCCAAAATAAACCTCTAACCGACACATGTTTTTGTTATCAACACCCCACAATATTTCGAGGGGTCTGCCCCATGTTAAACTCTTTGCACCTTTGTTATGAGAAATATTTTTCCACCATTGATGTAACCTAAGGTCGGACAACTGGATTTACATCACATCATTTTTCAACACCAATAAATCTACGATGATGTTTTAATCTAGGATTGGACGGACGGTTGAATTTATTTTTCCTTCTACCATGAGATCTGACGATCCTTATTCAACCTCTTCGCAATCTGATGGTTAGCATCGATCTAACTCTACACCCTGTGATTTTGGAATTCTCCTCGATCTAGCGGTCATCTTTTATTCAATATTGATCGAACGTTCACTGTGTTTAATTTCTGTATCCATATTTTACAGAACTCTTCTTCGAAAATTTATCCTGAGATTTATTCATTCCCTCATCTTCAATCGGGCATTTCAGGATTCACTTAGATCTATCTCCCTTCATTACTTAGATCTATCTCACTTAGATTTATTCATTACTTCATTGTACTCCTCTGTAGCCCAATGTGATATTCCATTGATCGAAATATCTCCAATCCAATTCATTGTTTGACGTGTACCTTCAGCATCCTCAAAATTCTCATTCTTTCTCAGGGTCATCCAATGAACTCCTTCATCTTTCTCCATCTTTATAATATCTTCAAGCAATTGTTCCTCTGTACTATCTCTTTATCCTAATCATTTCTTCAGAATTCTTCTGTATTCAATGGAATTTAAATTATGTGTTGTCATGACTTATAGTTTATCATTTGATACCACTCATCAAGCATATTCTTGTTATTTCTTATATGTCCATGTTTGATTATTTTCCATGTTTCATTGATGTTGCCACCAATGACAAAAAACAATCCATAATGCCAACAATGAAAATATCTTCATCAAGGCTATAGATTCTCATTGGTAGTGGATCAAGGTTTTTTATGGCATGGTGAATCCATCGGGGCTATGGAAACTCACAGGTAGTGGAGAAACACCTGAGGGATAATATATATACACACATGGTGAAAATCCTTTTATATCTCAAACTGATATCATCCTTATGATGAATATTTAAACCTATATAGACAGTGAAGTTTAAGGAAATAAATCTCATCATCATTCATCCACTTATTACAACATACAAGCTCCACTAATCAACATGCAAGCATTACTAGTGAACACGCCACAATGAAATTTTGCATATATATGTTGCACACTTATTTTGGAATGACCCTAAAAGTAATAACACGAACCTATGCATTTTATTTTCAGAAGTTAAGGAAGACTAGAAAATATTATATTTTCATCTAGTGTGTCATCAATTTTTGAGGCCTCAACACCTTCCCCAAGCTAGTGGGCTTGGGGTCCCTTCTAAAATTTCCTAACATGAATATTTTGATCACTACGCCCATTAGACATGTTCTCTCTATTTTCAATTATTGA
>ML785540.1:423407-491373 GCA_009831015.1 Picea engelmannii
TCAGCCTCAAACATTGGTGACATGGGTCTTTTGGTTCTTTTTGTTTCTATGTCCCTATGCTCATGAATTTAGTTTTTATTGCATCTCTTAGTTTAATTCTTAATTGTAGTTTTTTTTTTCTTTCCCTAACTCTTTTCTCTACAGCTGTCCTGCTCAACAAACCCAACTGAGCTTGCAAGCACCTCTATTCTTCTCACCAAGATGACGAAAGAGGTGCAACAGATTGGTGACTCCACTGGGGAAAGGTATCAATTTCCTAGCTCATTTGGGTTTTTCTTTCTCTTCTTTTAGTTTGTTTAACTTGCAGGTGCACTAACCGGCCTAAGTCGACCTGCCAACTAGTCAATTCCAAGTTGAATTGAGAGAAATCCATTTGGATTTTTCATTCTCGGTTGTGTGGCACATATGCGCGGGTTTTTCAGCCCACAGACGCACATAGTGCGCCCATGCACCTGACTCACAATTATGTTATGTGCACGCATGCCTTTTGGCTTGTCTTTGTTCGTGCACATGCGCTCTGTGCGCCTCTGTCTCCACTGGGACCTGTGCACCTATGCAAAATTTCACATTTTAAAGTTGTTGGGATGTGGGGAAGGCCATTTGCCTTCTTAAAAATGATGTCAATCATGTTTTAAATCTGCACCACTTAGTCAAAAAACACATAGGCACTTAGGAGGATAAAATCAATTTCCCTTCTTTGCGTCTTGCCACATGGATGGCTTGTTTTTGACTCACAAGATAAGTTGGAAATCATTTTTAATCACATCTAACTTACATTGGGACTAGAATTTGAGTAACAATCACTTAGTATGCTCTTCTCTCGTGCCTCCAAGTGACCTTGAGAATCAAAAAAAGATTGTGAAACAAGTTCATCTCCCTTAAACAAACAATTAAAACCTTTTAGGAGATGACAACAACCCTTCTTGGGACTCCTCTTAGTTTTCTTTTTCAAACACATATTAATATTGTAACGGGCCCATACATGCCCACATGCTACAAAGATAGGATAGTGTTTGAATTTTTGCTTTCTTAGATCAAAACACTAGGGAAGTTTAAAGGTTTTGTAATGGACCCATACATGCCCACATGCTCAATCTAGGATAATTTCAAAGCTTTTCTTAGATTACATCACAATAGGGAGTTAAAGGGATAGTAACGGACCCACATGTCCACATGCTAGCTTCCTAGGGACTTTTGAATTACGCAAGGTTGTACCAAAGGCACTTAGTTAATTAGGTAATCAAACTCTTGTAAGGACCAAGCGAAGTCCACATGCAGCAAGGTGACATCTAATTCACTAAAAATTGGCACACTTTCACTCACACGCAAAAGTCACTTATCACTCACATAGCTTCTTCTTGAAACGTGGAGGTCAAAGTAAGTTTCCTCCAAAGGGATTCCGAAAATACCCCACCCTTTTCTTGACGAGACTATCCACTCCCTTAAATCAACGAGGTTGGTTTGCACCCCCAACCTCCCAAAACCACTACATCTAAAATATTTCTAAAAACTCACTAAGTTTTCCTCCACAGGGGGTGCCAAAAGAAATTTTTTAGTCTAGGTAGGATTTCGGGGATAGGCATCCAAAAAACACCCCGTTATCTGGTTCTCACATTGTCAAAACATAGAGGTTGTCAAATAGGGAACTGAAAATCCTCCAAGTCAAGTCTTCCAATTACCATAAGGTAGGGAGATACCCATGAAGGGTTGAAGGTCAAGGTCTGGTTGTTCTGTGCGTCCCCCCTTGAGGCATCCACCTCTTGGACGGGATCCAGCCCGTGACCCATTTCTTAGGCTGAAAATCTAAATGTCGCACTTTGACCGAGGTACCAGGTGACCAACTTTAGGACATCTACCCAGGTGGCAATTGTGGGCTGCAATTGCACCTTGATTGGATTTTGTGTGGCTATTGGGAAATATCACCAACTCTTTCGGGATATGCCCCCTTTACCCCTCATTATAACCAATTATTTCATCCTTCACTAGTTTCTCTTCCAGTGACTTCAGACCCCACTGTTGAGTACTATTGGAAGGTCCAGTGCTATTTGAGAGGAAGGGCGTTACGTCTTCTAGGACATGAGCATTTTCTTTCTTTTTTATTCCCCCACGCGGACAAAACCCACTTACCCACATATATTCTTCTTTCTCATTTTATGTATGATGCACATCTTATTACAGTTTGATTTGGATATATATATTGTGTAAACATTCAACGCAAAGGCTCTTGTTTCTATATTACTCTCACCACTTTTTGCACACATTCACACAGCTAGTCTGACATCATAGGGGAACCACGGAACCCTCGTCATTCATGACACTTGCTAAACCTCCCTCCTATCTTAGGGGGAGTATCTGGTCATGCCCGCTCATCGGCACCTCCTTCACACACTCTTGTGAGTGCTACTATTTTAGGATCAGCTTTGCTTGGTTCTACATTACTTGGGTCAACTTCCCAAGGTCATCTGTTCACTTTCTCTCCTTTACACAGAAGAAAGGGACCCACTTCCTCTCAAGGAGGGAGCACCAACCCACCTAGCCCCCCTCAAGGGTCAGGTTCACAACACACTATGGACGGAGCTAATCCTCCCCCCCCCACTGTAGATGCCATATTTGGCCTCTCTCAACATATTGGATCTCACCAAACTCACCAATGATCCTATATTGCATGATCCCACATGGCCTGTAATGCCAACCAAACTACCTTCAGACATACCCAAGTTTGAAGGAAAGGCAGGTGATGACCCTGCCAACCATGTCATGACCGTTCACCTATGGTGCTCCTCCAATAGCATTATGGATGATTCCATTAGACTGCGATTATTTCAATGCACACTCACTGGCCCATCGGCTAAATGGTATGTTGAAGAGAAATCGGGGTCCCACACAACTTTTGAGTCATTGGCAAAAGAATTCTTGACCTTCTTCCAATTACCCATCTTCCACGACAATGGTCTACAACTCATTTCTAATTTCAAACAAACCTCAGCCATACATATCGCTAACCACATTCACGAGTGGCGTAGGTGACGTAGTTTGTGCAAAGCAGAAACCACCAAGCAACAGTGTCTCGACTGGTTTCTTAGATCACTTGTCTCTCTCCTTGGTAAGGATGTAGCTTCCACCTTCCCTCAATCCGAAGAGGAGGCCATCAGTAAGGCCCGACAGTATGACCTCATCTATGCACAGTCAGGGTACTTATACACTATACTTCTTGATCTTCCAAAACCTATGCCATTCGGCCAAGACAAACCTGGGATGTCTCACTCAGCAGATGGACTGATCGGTGCCACCACACACCACGGTCCACCCTATGTATGGCACACCTCAATACCCACCAGCATACAGAAGCACTTCTTATTACCCCCCACCCCCTTATCAACAGCCACACCCTGTTGCTATCCCTCCACCCATCAGTGGACCACCACCGGTACCTCCCATACATCCACCTATTCCCACAAAAAGTGGTACTCCCTCAACATCAACTTATAGTACTAGAGAAATCACTACGCCTTCCTATGTACCTTATGGATCAGTACCACCATAGAATCCATACTTCCCATTTTCTGGTCCTCCACAACCCATGTCTCCCCCACATCCTCATGCGGGGGTGAATTTTGTTCAACCCTCTGATGTTCAACAATACCAAAGTTTTGAACAGTTGAATACAGCCAATCCAGCTCATCCATCGAACAATGCCAAGAAGAAAGGACGGAACAGGAATAACAACAACCCAGGTCAAGGCGGGAATCAACCCCCACAGCACCTACCCACTGGGGGCAACCAGAACCAAGGGAACCAAAACCCCCAAGGGGGAAATACTAATAAACGCCAAGGGAGAAACAATGTTAAAACCATATTCCCTTGTGCCCTTTGTGGTGATTTCGGCCATTACACTCATCATTTACCCCAGATCGTTGATTTTAAATGGTTACAAGACTCTGGTAGTCTTTCCGATTCTCCTGCACAACCTGCCCCTCAGCAAGCACCCCAACAATACGTGCAACAACCCCCTCTCGTCGTGCTGCAAAATCCTATCCCACATCAAGGTGTGATAAACACCCAATAGGACACACAGCATCCCCCACCTCAGGCAGGACAATACCTCAACCCCAACAATCCAGCAGATCGTACAATTCTCCTCACCAGTGAGCAAGAAATCCTTCTGCAAACACATAATCATCAGTATCATGCCCCCGCTGAGTCTACTCCCATCCCTCCAAAGACAAACCCTCCACCGACGGGACCCCTGTTGGTGATCCCTCGCCCTTTCGCCAAACCACCACTTCGCATCCCTCACATCCCATTGCACAGGAATGTCCACAACCCACAGGCTAGGGAAGCTCATAACTATAGTTTGGTATACGACTTAGCACAATCCCCGGCTGCCATGTCAGTCTTGGAAGTCCTTCAGACTTGTCCTACTCAGCAGAAATCACTACTTTCCGCTTTGGGGGCAGTCTACCCCGCAAATACCTGACTCATTACCTTTGATCTTGATAGCGGAGAACCTCGTCTTCCCGCCTTGATCGCTTTTCAAATACCAGTGAAAATACGGAACATCACAGTTCATCGGTGGATCATCGATGAAGGTGCATCTACATGCATTATGTCCAAAATGGTATGGCAGAAACTTGGTTCCCCAGAACTCATACCCTCTGCCATCACATTACGAGCTTATGACAGATGACCATCCTCTCCTGATGGGCTCTTCCAAAATGTCCCCATCGAACTCGGGGGCAAGACTATTCTCATCGATATCGAAGTTATTGATGCCCCACTCGATTATAATATCCTATTCGGTCGTAGCTACATGTACGCTATGAAGGCAGTGGCATCTTTCATCTTTCGGACAATGATGTTCCCTCACAATGGAAAGATTGTTACCATTGACCAAGTCTCACATTATGAGCCTAATCCATCTACCAACATCAATAACATTCTTCCTCTCATCCACACAAACCATGACACATATCCACTCGTTGAGATGGGTCCAGGGATTTTTAAAGATCCATCCTTATTAGGAACATACCATGGAGCACCACCACTCCTACACCCTTCCAATCAAGTGTGTGTCATATCATCTAACAGACCTCACACAGAGGATACCCTTCCTCCTACCGAGGCTTCTATCATACCTAACGTCCCACTCATTGCAGAACCCCCCCCTCAAGAACCTCCTGGACACTCTTCGACCCCACCAATCCAAGATTCCACCTCTCCCCAAGGACATAGTCTAGTTTGGGAGACAGTTCCCCAACCCCTCACTCAAATTCCCTTCTTTTACCCTCCACCAGGTATTGAATATTTTCAGGTAGCCGCAACGCTCACACTACCTAATATGGTGTTAGCAATCCCAGTGTGGTATTTACACCCACCAGAGATGGTCCCTCGACCATCCCTTCCCCCACAGGAAGGAATCCCCATGACAATTCCCATCCTTACCCCCACCACCCCCCCACTCACTAACCCCCCTACTATAGCTAGGGGCAGGAGAAAGAAGAAGGAGCCCACCGCTCCACTTCCTCCACGCATCCCACCACCTTGCGCACTATGTGAGAAAGGGGGCCACCAAACCAACAACTGTCCATCACTAACTGAATTACGGAATTTGATCCCCCTCAATCAAACTCCCCCAACACCCGCCACTACTGCTAGTCCCGCCACTACCACCCACCCTTCCAGTAGTAAAGGGTTGAGGACCAAATACACGTGTGCTATATGTTCAGAGTATGGCCATTATACCCATCATTGCCCAACACTGCCACGCTTTCGGCAGACATTAGTCGTCGTACGCCAGAACTTCTAGAACAACCCTAGTCCTGCTACGTCCTCCTCAACAAATATCACTGACATCCGTTATGTCACCACTTCAGTCAGTGAACGTATGAGACGCCCTTGCTCTCTCTGCGATTCATTAGCTCATTTTACATACCATTGTCCTATGATCCTTGAATATAGGCAACGTCAATTGACCCTGTTTCAACGACCCGCAGAGGCAATAGTTGACATTACCTCGTCACTAGAGGCTCTTCACGTCATTTCTCCTGAACCTGAGGCACTCCCAACACCTCCATGGTTCTTAGATAATGTATCTGAGGATTCACCCCCCAACCCCCCCAACTCTCCCGCTCATTCCCCTATGGACACTCTCCACCCAACCACCACGGGTACCCCTCAGTACTTCAATATATGGTTTATGTTGAGTGAACCCTCACCATCTCCTCACAATGTTCCCCCTGCTTCTTCACCAGGGGACAACCACACAACCACTGTCACCGATATCACTCCTCACGACCCCTTGTATTCCCGTCACTTCCAATGCGACGAAGAAATACTCGAAGAGTTAAACCACCCTGACTCTCCCTGGGATGCGCTACACCATCATGCACTCTTCTCTCCACAGGAAGCCCCCATGCCTCCTAACCAAAACCCCATTTATGCGGTCGAAACCAAGGATTTTATCCCATCAGGGCCTATCGACTGGTTCAAAAATCCCATTCCTTCCCCTGATGCTTTTGAAGAAGGCAATATGGCCAACATTTCCCCCACCATCAAAATCGAAATTTCCATTAAAAATGGCATCATCGAAGAAATCACCATTGGAGCTGCTTGCACTCCTCGAGAAATTGCCACATATCAAGCCCTCTTCCAGGAATATAGGGATATTTTCGCCTGGTCATACACGAAAATGCCTAGCCTCGATCCTTCTATTGTCGAACATCGCATCGACACCTGGCCCGACATTACACCAGTTCACCAAAAACAGCGACCGCTACATCCATCCAAATCCACGGCTATCAAAGCTGAAATTGACAAGTTACACGCTGCCGGTTTCATCTACCCCATCACCTATACTTCATGGGTTTCCAACCCCGTACCCGTTAACAAAAAATAGGGCACTATCCGCGTTTGCACAGACTTTTGCGATCTCAATCATGCATGTCCCAAAGACAACTTTCCAATGCCTTTTATCAATCAAATTATCAACAACTGCGCGGGCCACGAGGCTCTCTCCTTTATGGACGGATTCTCTGGTTATAATCAAATTTAAATTCACCCCGTCGATCAATATAAAACCGCATTCACTACCCCGTGGGGTACTTTTGCATATCGTGTCATGCCTTTCGGCTTAAAGAATGCCAGAGCAACTTTCCAGCAGGCTATGACATACATCTTTCACGATCTGGCCCACATCATCCTCGCCTACTTGGACGACCTCACAGCTCGATCCAAGAAACGCACCCAGCATCTCGATGATTTATGAATCATCTTTCAATGGTGTCATCAATACAAAATCCGCTTGAATCCTCTCAAGTGTGTGTTCTGTGTCACCGCAGGGTGCCTCCTCGGTTTTATTGTTTCCCAAAGTGGTATTACCGTGGACCCCCTCAAAGTCCAAGCTATCACCAAAATTCCACCTCCCTATAATTTACGACAACTTCAGAGTCTACAGGGCAAAGCTAACTTTCTTAGACGCTTTGTCCCAGATTACACCATACGCGCACACGGTTTCCTTCGCTTACTACGTCACGACATCCCATTTCACTGGGATGACCATGCCCAACAGTCATTTGACGATCTTAAAGCAGCACTTTCAAATGCACCTTTAATTAGTGCACCTGACTATAATCGCGACTATATCCTCTATGTATCAGCATCATCTGTATCAGTAGTTGGCATCCTCGTCCAACTCGGAGATGACAATCGTGAACATGTCATTTATTACATTAGTAAAAACCTCTCAGGGCCACCCTTGAAATATAAACACGAAGAGAAACTTGCTCTTGCAGTTGTCCTCGCAGTTCAGAAACTGCGCCATTACATTCTTCTTCGCACCACAAAGGTCGTCACAGATTCCAACCCTATGCAATACTTTCTCAGTCATCAGCAAGTTAATGGAAAATTCTCTCGATGGATCGTTATCGTTCAGGAATACGACCTCGAGTTCTCAACACCTCCTCGCCCTCGTCCTCGCCGAACTTGTCACGGCCCTCCCCTCTGACACCACCAGTGTCCCTGTCAACACCGACTTTCCCGACGAACATCTCTTTTACATCACTTCAGATGATCCTTGGTATGGCGACCTTCTCGTCTACCTCCAAACTCAAACGTTCGATAACCACCTTTCACGAGATGATCGTCGACATATTCGCCATCAGGCCCCTTGCTACCTTCTCCTCGGAGACATCCTATACCGGTGGGGCGTCGACACCATTCTTCGTCGATGCCTGACTATTGACAAGGCCGATAGAGTCTTAAATGAATGCCATAGCGGTGCATGTGGGGGCCATCTTTCGAGTATATCCACTGCTCAAAATATTATCCGAGTCAGTTACTTTTGGCCTACCTTGTTTCATGATTGCATTCATGCTGTGAAACAATGTGAGCAATGTCAGCTTTATGCCAACAAAGCCCAAGCTCCCCCCACTCTTCTTCACCCTGTCATTACTGTCGGCCCTTTTTGCAAATGGGGCATCGACTTTATGACTTGTAATCCCCCCTCCAGCAATGGTCACAAATACATCATTGTCGTCGTTGATTACTTCACCAAATGGGCAGAAGCTATGCCCACTTTCAACAACACTGCTAACACTGCAGCGTGGTTTTTCTTTAACCACGTCATATCCCGCTTTGGAGTACCCCTCCAACTCGTTTCCGACCATGGGAAACACTTCAAGAATGAGATCTTCGTTGAAATATCATCTCGGTTAGGCTTCTCTCACGAGTTTTCCTCACCATATTACCCTCAGTCTAACGGACAGGTTGAGGCAGTTAACAAAGTCCTCAAGACCATGTTACAGTGCACGGTTAATAAACATAAAACCAATTGGCATCATATGTTATTTTCTTCACTATGGGCTTACCGAACGGCTATGAAAACCGCTACTGGTTTCACACCATTTCATTTAGTCCATGGGGTTGAGGCAACTCTTCCCATCGAGTGAGAAATTCCCACCTTATGCACCGCCATTGAGCTATTACCCGACACTACTCCAATGGAGCAGCGCTTGCTGAACTTGGAGTCTCTGGATGAAGATCGTCGATCTTCCTTACAGAACAACGAGGCAGCTAAAAAATGATCCAAGGCTACCTTTGATTGCCATGTCAACCTTCGCTTATTTCGCGAAGGCAACCTCGTCCTGGCTTACGATATCGCTCATGATACCTTTGGCCATGGCAAATTCGAGTCACTCTGGAATGGCCCATACATCATTCAACATTTCCTCACCAAAGGCACATATATCCTGGCCTCTCCCAAAGGCCTCTCTCTCAAAGAACCCATCAACGGGTTGTATATCAAGAAATTTTATGCTTAAAAGTAGTCATTCTACTTTAGGTTATTTCTTTTCTAGTGTTTTTAATCTTTTTCTCCTCCCCTCACATCTAAAGTATCCTTTTTGCTATTGACAGATGCTTCCTCCACCAGCCTACCACATCGGTTACGCCGACGGTGCCAGTCGTTGGACACAAAATCTCGCTTCGGCTGCTTGGGCTCTCTACACCCCCTCACATGAAATGCTCCATTCGAGTGGCATCTGTTTGGGGTCAGCAACCAACAACCAAGCCGAATACACTGTTTTCATTGGCCTCCTGGCCGACGCCCAACATCATCATATTTGTCACCTTAGCGTCTTCATCAACTCTCAACTAGTCGTTCTCCAACTCAACAATGTGTACCACATCCATGATCCTTGCCTCTTTTGCAAATACCTGCAGGTTAGGATTTTATCTCAACATTTTGATTCCATTACATTTACACATATTCCAAGACAATTGAATCAAATTACAGATAACCTAGCTTATATTGTGTTAAACTGGCATATATCACATCAAGCTACCTCTACACATACATAAACATATCACAATCCTGTCACAGCATATACATAGAATAGACATCATCAAAACATTAACCACAAACATGTAAACACCACATAGATCTCAAAAAGTATACTCATGTATATATATAGGTCCACAGTGCCATCTGAATGTTTACATACAAAAAATACACATATCTGCAGGCCAATGCAGCACCTCGGTACAAAATGGGCTCACCAGACTCTATACAAAAAAATATATATACATCAAATGCCTCAGAGCACCACCGCCTACTCCTCCCTCAGGTGGTGGTGGCCCACCACCTCCTGCCCCAGGAGGTGGTGGTCCACCCCCTGTTGGCCCCTCCTACCCCGGCGGAAGTCGTCCGGTCGTCAACGCAGCAGCCACTGCTACTCATCGTACTATGGCCTGCCATGGTGGCGGCACCCCCACACACTGCTCCCCACACACTGCTCCAGGAAAGTCTCGTCCTGGATGCGAGACCATATGCCCTCAGGCACCTCCTGTAATATCGTCTCCAGACGACGGCATATGTCCTCATAATCAGCTCTGGCCGCTGCCGGAGGAGCATGTGATGGCCCAGGACCAGGGTCATCAAATAGGTGCCTCCTCGTTGCCCTCTCTAGCTCAACTGGTCGTACCACGGCCTCATGACACCGACATCTCTCTCCTTGCGGCGGTCTCTCCGGTGCTCGCGCCCGCGAGGTGCCACATCTGCACATGCAAACAAACAACAGATAGTATCGACATCTATATCATATACATATGGACTTCTATCTCAAACACAAAATAGCAAAAACATACACATAAACACCAAACATACCTCGATGATCAAAAACCTCCCCTGGAGGTAGCACCATGTCTGGATCATCCCTGAAGTCCACCCCAGTATAGGGGTAACGTAAGATCACCTGCGGCATCTGCTGCCATACTTGCACCGCCTCTGCAGAAAAGAAGTGGCCACCTTCACCACCACCATGGTGAAGCAACACAGTTGACTACCACCTCAACCGCGGCTCTCGCGCCCCAGGCACCCCCAATAGAATCCTCGGGCGCAACATCGGCACACTCTCTAGAAACCAGGCCACTAGGATGGACCCAAAGGAAAACTCCCCCGTATTAGTGGACCGATAGTGGTCCAACTGCCCCACCATCCTCGCATGCAGCGTAAGCCCCCAGAGAAACACTCATCGGCCAACACTCTCTCCAGCACCAGAAGCTGGCCACCACTGATCCGCTGGGTCGCCAGTGACCCATATACTTGCACAATCATCGATGTTATACAGCGATGCACCAGGGAATCTATAGACGCAATGCTCACAACCGTCCCGGACATAAATTTTCGACCCGAACAATATCTCTGGCCAATAGTCGCAAGCTGTGTATCCCTAGGCAACATCGGCTCCACTGGTAGGGGTGTTCCCTGAAAGGGAAGCCCAGTCAAGAAATATACATCCTCCACCACAGTGAAGGGGATCTTCTCTCCTCGCACAAGGAAGCAGTGCAGCTCCAAACTCCACATCTGGATCAGGAACTGTAGGATATACTCTTGTGCCCATATCAACGGGCACTCAAAGAACTTTAGCAGCCCATAGGCTACCAAATTCGCACCCACACCTGGCCCCTCAATGGCCACGGTGTCTCGCAGCTGAGACCAGTCTCGCTCTCGCCAACCCACTGGCATTGTCACAACTGTCCACCTGTAGAAAACACAGAGTCCTATATCAGCTCAAGAAACCATCAACAGCATCAAAAAGACTCATTTTTATACACCTCAACCTTGCCTCCCAGGTGCGGTTTTGTTACCCACAGGTGCGCACACATGTGCGCTTGTTCACTACACAGGTGCGCACACATGCGCGCCTGTTCACTACACAGGTGCACATGTGTGTGCACCTGTTCACTACACAGGTGCACATCAGTGCGCACCTGTTTGCTTCACAGGTGCTCTCCCAAGCGCACCTGTTCACCATACAGGCGCGCACAGATGCGCGCCTGTTCAACCTATAGACGCGCACTTGTTCGTGCCTGTTCAACTCACAGGTGCACCCTTAGAGCGCACCTTAAATCCCCTCTACCGTGCCCCCATGTGCGTACATCCAGTGGACAGGCACGCACATGTGTGCGCCTATTACCGGGTCGCCCGCGCATGTGGGGCCCATATCCCCTAAATCTCTATGTATGGCCCCCCGTACAGCCCCTGCCCAAAAAATGAAATCCTATTTCTATGCAGGATGATGAGACTACTAACCTGAAGCTCGCTAATCACCAATCAGATGCCTCATCCTCCTTGAATCTCCAAAACTCCTCTGAAAACTGCTCGTCCAGTCACTATTTCAGCAAGTACAAATGAGGTGGCAATGTGGGCCCTACAGCTATATATAGGCCTTTTGCAAAACTTCCACTCACCATTCCGGGAGCCCATGGCGTCCATTTTTCAATCCTTCTTCAGCCACAAGATCAGCATCCCGTCATCTACATCACAGCAGTCCCTGGGCCTCTTTTCATCCTGAGCCCCTAGGGCACCTTTTTTTTTTTCATACCCTGGTCAGGTATGCATGTACATATTCACGCTTATCAAATACATGCTCATATCTTTGATTCTCTTCAGATATTGTTCACTTTGGGTATTTGGTTTTCATGTGTGCAGGTACTTGATCATCATACATCAGCACAACCCCTTCAGGTATATACTCAGCACTAGCATGTAGTCTTTCCCGTTGTATCTCACTTACATTTCCAGTCACACCCTCTGGTATTTGCCTCTAGGATCCCCATTCCCGGCTCTACAGTACCCACACCTCCATTTTCATCTTTGGTACTATTACCCGGTAGCATTCTTACCCACATGAGTTGTCCCATTCATAGCACCTTTTGACACTTTTGACACTCATGCTGTTTTTCAAAACCCTTTAGGGATGGGAGTCTCGATAGTCTTTCATCATGTCGTGAATCAACCACATACTCCTCCTCATTTTGCTAGCTTTCCCACATGGACTCCCAGATTATCTCTTCTCGGTTCTATTTTTTAACTGCACCTCCGCAGTATCATGAACCCTCCATTTCATCCACAATCAATTTGTCCATCTGCAAACCTACCTTCATTTCACCTACCTCATACAGAAACTCACCAATGGGGCCCCCACCCTTCATCAGTTTTCCAAGCAAATTATGCCCTACATAGGCCACCCATATCACACTGGGGCACCCGTGTCTGTATTTGTACATTTCTCCCCAATTATTCATTATTTATTGTACAAACGCCTTTATTTTTAGTCGTTACATTACCCTTTTTGTCATCACCTTTGGCGACCTGCTTCCCTCTTTTTGGCCAGCCGCAGCCCATGTCACACTTGGTTGGAGCACTACTTATCATCTTCCCTTGCTCAGCATCATCCATATCTTCAAAGTACCCCACAGGTCACTTACCTCTACCCTCTGAATTTGTTCACCTTGTCCCGCCTCTGGCACAACTTATCCCCGGTCTTGTCATCCCCCTGACACTCGACCTCGTTGAACGGTTGCAGCCACTTTTTATCTCATACATCCTCCAACCAAGGGTAGTCTTGAGTCTTCCCACATCTTGACTTCATCCATGTACCTCTGCCACTTCCTCACCTCACCTAGTAGATTTCACGAAGCCATTTTCTTCTGGGAGTCGCGTCCCCCTTTTTTCGACATCAGCACAGTTTTCCAGAAGGGTGACAGTATCTTGATTCTCATTATCCATTCAGTGAGAGATCTCGGATGGCACAGGGTGAAACACCATTGCTCCCTGCTATCGTTGACCCCCATAACATTCGACGCCAACACTTTCTCATGCTACAGTGGGTCTTACTTTGCGACTATTGCAGTTAGTTCTTTTATTTTCCGAAGACCTCTGAACTTGGCAGGGATATCAATGCCCACATCATCACTACTACTTATTGTCGTGATCAATGCCTACTATTTAGAGCATGTTCATTTGCAAAATTGTCTTTTGCCTCTATCATGACCTTACCCGAGGGTGCTGCAGTTGTCTACACCAACGCTTCAGTCGTATTTTTTCAGAGCTACATGACACGTGCATGGGGCATGCCCGCCTCGTTTGTACACATTTTTCTATTTTACACACCTCATAGAAGGTCGGGTCCTACTGGTTCTTTTTTTCCTCCAACGGATCACTCTAAATGATCCCACTATTGCTCTATCTTACAACAACATTCTCAGTAGAAGAAACATTGATGGATTTCAGTTATATGTATGCTCCTAACCTCATCCATCAGGGGGCATCTGTTATCACTGAAATTTCATCCGCACATGGTTACAAGAACTCAGCATCGTCAAATAGTGATGAAGTCATCCATGGACCTGAATTAATACCACAACATTCAAAAAAGGTCAAAAACTATACAAAGTAGTGAAAAATTGAAGAGCGCTTTGCAGACATTGGGCGCGCGTGCGCATGCACGAAACAGGAATGTAGAAATCGCACACAGGCGCACGATGCGCGACTGTTAGCGCAAAAAGTCATGCACCTACTAAACAATGCATTTATGGAAGTGGTCGGCCTCCCAACCACTTATGGTTCAGCTCCCAAGCCGATTTGACCCTCAAATCTGGGTTGGATCCGAATGGTGGGCTGGTCAAAGACCTAATAATACCCTAATTGGCCTCTTTTCACACTACAAAGCAGTTAAACAATAACCCAAATGAATGCTATAAAAAGACATGGATGCACCTCATTTTCTCAAGGAATTCAAAGTAATGTTATGCTGCCTCTATTGTTTTGAGGACTCCATCCTTGACACAAGCATATTGGCACCATTACATTGGACAATCCACCTCACCATTGAGTGGATTTGTAAAGAGTTCTTTCATCACCATTTTCCATTTTCTTTGTTGTAAGAAGAGCTAGCTAGTGAGGGTCTAAGAGCCTTCCCTTGGAGGAAGAAGGGACTCATATTCCCCTTTCTTCTTGGTGCTTTGTTTTCATCAATAGATCAGCCTCAAACATTGGTGACATGGGTCTTTTGGTTATTTTTGTTTCTATGTCCCTATGCTCATGAATTTAGTTTTTATTGCATCTCTTAGTTTAATTCTTAATTGTAGTTTTTGTTTTCTTTCCCTAACTCTTTTCTCTACAGTTGTCCTGCTCAGCAGACCCAACTGAGCTTGCAAGCACCTCTATTTTTCTCACCAAGGTGACGAAAGAGGCGCAACAAACATATTGAAAGATCATATAACATAGATGTCATAAAAATGGATGAAACTAAATTCAAGTAAAGCAGTGACAAGAATGAGGCCCGAACTTTTATTTAAAAATGTTTTTTTTCTCATAACTTAGGGCATTGTTCAAAGTGAAATTTTCACCTCCAAAGTAGTCCTACTATAGGTTGTGTGGGATTAAAAATACAACACCACTGATGTAATCAAAATCTTGGGTCCATAAGTGCCAAAATTATCACAAAGGATTTCCCATCAAGCAAACCTTGTTAATTGTGAAGTCGCTAAAATGCTTGAATTAAACACAATGGTGACATCTAAGGTAGGTAAGCACCATGCAAGTGTTGGTACCGATGCACTAAATGAGTTATTTTTTATTAGTTTGTTGCATGATAGGAAACTAAAGTATTTTGGCCAGAAACCTCTCCATGTTCTCTTAGAATCAAAGGATGGAAATTCACTTCTTTTGTTTTGGTATTGGAAATGTTGTCCAAAGAACATGTTTGAGCATTTTGTGGTAGAATTGGAAGGTTACTCCAAAGATACACTACCTTTCTTGAAATGAAAATCCTTGAAGATGATGTTTGATCTTCTTAAGAATAAGCCTGAATAAGAAAGCAAGCTCCTTTTGATGCCTTTGAACAAGCTTGATGATATAGAAAGGAAAGTGGCCTCAAACACTGTGTACCATATGTCATGTCTAATAACAACTCACCTGAATATGAAGGCGATTGTGGTTGATGAAATATATATTTTTGTAACTTATCCATGTGTTGGACTACAATCAAGATATCATTCTGTTGTTTTTTTTTTTTTTTTTTTGAATCAAATTCTTCTTAGTAGTCGAGTAGATGGACCTAAGATCGAAAGACATCTATTTTAATTTTACATATATGTTGCACTATTCAAGGTGCTAATATCCACATATGATGAAGAATAAAAAGAGGCAAAGAGATTGAAAGACTCTAATGATAAATCAAAGAATATTTCTGAAAAAAAAATAAAAATAATAATAATAATAACAAGATTCCTTATCTGAAGCTCCTACTGAAATTGATTCAAGAATTCTATTTGTGTTACTAACATGTGTTAATAGATTTTTTCCTTATGTTTCGACTGATGAAGCTGAAGTTGTCATAGAGAAGGAAAAAATCATGTTTTTTCAATGGTGCATTATAAGAGTTTCAACATTGGCATGAAAGCATTGATGTTGTTGTATCACCTTCTAGCTAAAAACCAAACTGTCAGTGATTGTTTTTATCGTGATGTTTATTCAACACTTTTGACTCCTTTTCTCATGGATTCATCAAAGACATGTATGTTTCTATGGATTTTGTTCAAGGCATTGAAGTATGATGTAAAATCAAAGCGTGTTGTTTTGTTTTCAAAAGGGTTGTTGTAGGTCACACTTCAACAACCCCCACAATTTGCACGTGCTTGTCTTTTGGTATTGTCTGAAGTGTTAAAAGAAAGACCTATTCTTTGTGCTTGAGTCTAAGGACAATGATGATGATATTGAACATTTTGTGTATTTTATGGAATAAGGTGACCAAATGAAAAAAAATGACCTCAAATCCATTGCTCGGAGCTTTATCAACTCAGAGCCAATTTCCAGTATTACTAAGGTAGAAAATGATGATAGAAGTGATTCTAAATGGACAATGGAGAAATTTCTAGTCATTCTTATGATTCTAGAGATAGCAGTACTAAATATGATGAGGACATTTTTGGAATGGCAAGAATAATGTCTAACGGTTTAGGGTGATCAAGGAAATATCAAATTTTTCACAAGACAGATTAAATACAAATGATTATTCTAATAAACTAGGAAAAAGTAATGTCTAGCCTATATCTGGATACTATTATCCTCATATGTGTGAACCTACTTATCTCAATGCATATCATTCCTTTCGAACCTCTTCATTTTTCGACACTCCATCACAATACTCCACTCCTCACAACCTTTTTCATATCAGCATACTCTTAACATCTTGAATACCCCCGACCCATTGATATTTCATCGTACTCTTAACATCTTGAATAAGCCTCACTAGCCGATGTGTAGACATACTTAAAAAATCTTGGATCTCCCTCATCCACCAATGTTCCAAAGCATCCCTCACATATTGAATATTTTCCCCACCCACAAACATTTCAAACCACCCCTTACATTTTGAAATCATGTTCACCCATCATCACTTTTTGAAAATTGTAATTCACCATGTCCCTTAACATGGTGGCCATATTATATCAATGAAGTGATGATACAAGGGTTGAAACTAAAACATTTGAAGTGGTTTAAATGCAATTAAAAAAGTATCGTCAAAGAATCTATTTGGGCACAAACGATTATCTAGTTTTGAGTGGCCATGCCCACCTTCACATCATATCTTAGCTCATTGCAAATCATGGACGAATCTAAGGGACTGCAAGCATTGGTTCATCACTCTGGACTTCCAAAGGACCCTAAGCCAACATGGGAGGAAACGATTGATAGCTATGGTAAAACTCTTGTTTTTGTACTCATAAGTATAGAGGAGGATAAAAAAAATGTCTTAAGTACCACTACATACACTAGATTTCAATGCAATATCGTAAAATCCATATCAAAAAGATTGAAACAAAATCCTCTTGTTAATTGGGTGCTTCTTGATGGGTATGGTGCCCTAGAAGTTGTTATATATGAAGTATGACAGTGGGGTGATTACACCTGATCCAAATCCACCAATGACTTATAATGAGAGACCCAAACAAAGAAACTATGATAGGTAGAGAGATTTCAGGGCCACAACCAATATGCAGGGAGAGCGGAAATAATATAGGGAACCATGTCAATTAAGAGATCCAATGCAAAGAGAATGGGGAGAGTGGGTGCCACCTCCACCTATTGACCGAAGAGATTCATTCCAATGAGACCAATGAGATGCAACTTATGGGGGACCAAGAGAAGCAATTAGATGATAAGGGAGGTGGCACTTTCCAAATTCCAAAGAAAACAGATGGTTTGTATCAATGTTGTTGTCTTAATTCTCTTTTGGATATCTGGTCCCTAAGAGTTCATATTTGATTTTAATTTATCCATTTGTAGTTTTATTAAGTGGCTATTACATGGAAGGTGACGATGTTAGTTGCAGATACTGAGATTTTTGCAAAATATGGACTAGAAGATTATGTGGAACGTGGAATGGGGTCCCATATACATTCAACCCCCCCTCCTTAATCATTGGTTTATTTCATCATGTGCCTCCTCCTCTCCACATTTTGGCAAGCTCCAAACATCTTATCCTCTCGACCTCTGTCATTTTGGGGACTCTCCAACATTTTGCAATTCTCATCGACCTCTAACACATAGTGTTAATCCATAGAAAAAGCCCCATACAAATCCCATGTTGTGTATAAAACCCCTTATTAAGCCCCTTATTCAATTATTACATTTCTATGTTATATTTGTATGTAGGCTTTGAACCCCTTCATCGCACCCTTTCATTATATGTGTACCCTTTGTCTCCTATATATATACAAAGGAGACCTAGTCTTAGGAGAATATTATATCATATCATATTGTATTTTGAATTGAATATATTTTAAAATGAGGCTTTCCCCTCGAAGTGGATTGTAATTCATTGACTTTTTATCATTTTTAAGGTGTTGGATCATAACATTTGGTATCAGAGCATTGATCCTAGGGTTTTTCTTCTCCAAGAAAGTCATCTTAGAATTTCTTCTATAACATTTTTTGGGGATGATTCAGATAGTAAAACTTAGAGGTTGTTTATAAGACATAAAACCATATATGTGGTAAACATTTTATCTTCTAGTTCATTACATTTTTGGAGATACACCCTGTTGAAGATAGGGTTTTTTACTAGTCCTATTACTAGTCTCAAACAGGTTTTCTGGGTAAAATCGTCATATCTTCTTCATCAAGGATCCAAATTTAGTAAGACTAGTTTCATTCAAAAGAGGAAAATCCATAGTATCTCTAGTACAAGTTTCAAAATCAGATATCAAATATTGCGCACGTGGAATTCTTTACAAGTGTGCTCTCCCAAAAGGGCCAAAAATCAGCAAGGTTTGGGAAAGTTACCCTAACATTCACTTGGCACATCCAATTTTGGTAAGACCTATGGCATTGTAGAGAGGACATATCATATTACTACAAGAAAAAAATTCAAACTTAGAAGGGACAAAATTTCATAAATACACAAGAAGGAAGGTCAACCAAGAGAACATACTCGAAATTAAGGGTTTGAAAGGTACATAACTTGCAATTTGCATAACATTTTATTAGAAGATCGTTTTTTGGTGATTCAAAATTTATGAGAAAGAGGAAAATGAGGAGCATTATTATTTTTATTCTACATGGATTCAAAAAATATGTCAACACCAATTAAACCTCCAGAAGTATCATCTATAAAGAATGAAGAAAATGATGAGATACATAACAGGATATCCAAATTGGAGGAACAACTTAATGATTTGAGTGTTAGGTCAATAAAAAGGGATCAGTTTTTAAACTTACAAAGAAAAATTCAAGAAATGGAGAAGAAGATCGATGAAAATAAGAATGACCTTAAAGAATAAATACAAAAAACCATGAAGGAATTGCAAAACTCCATGTCTTCCATGATCTTTCAAGCTCTAGATGAGAGATTCTCTAAAGAAAATATCAAAATGCAAGGAACTCAGGAAAATAAAGGCAGTATTATGGTTGAACAACCTACTGATAATAAGCCATTTTTTAGTGGATTTAATTATAGTGGGGATCCTAAATTCAACTTTCCCAAGATTGAATTAAAGAAGTTTGATGGAGAAAAGGTCTTTACCTGGGTGAACCAAATAGAGAAATATTTGAACTACATAATAATATGGATGATAAGAAAAGGATTCACATAGAAACCTTGAACTTTGAGATAAAACCATATCAATGGTATCAATGGGAAGTTAAAAGGAAACCCCCTCTTTATCATTATACTTGGGGTTTGTTTACAAGAGACTTGGAATAATGATAGGATAAAGTGTGGGAACAAGACTACTTCAGTCAATTGATAAGAATCAAGCACTTAGGTGATATTGAAGATTATAATTTAGAATTTCAGGTATTGACCACAAGGGTGGATGACATAAGTGATGAACAATTGTTGCAAGCTTATATGGGTGAATTAAAAGAGGACATTAAACATGAGCTTTTCTTAAGACATCCTGAAAATATTATCGAAGTTATGCAATATGCTTGTCATATTAAAGCCAAGAATAAGGACACAAGTCTAGCAGTGGAGTACAAACATGAAGAAGAGATCATTTTGGGGTTCATAAGACAATAATACTTCAACGTAAAAAGTCGACTCCTCAACATATGGATGAAAGAAGAGAAACGGGACTATGTTTGATCTGAAAATACCAAACGAGTTATGATACCAACTTGATCTGAAATATCAACAAACTCTGATACCAATTCAGCCCAAAAATTCTTAGATGTCAATTAGATCATAAATACACAAACATCTGACCAGATTCGAGAAATTGAAGATCGACTTGACTATTTGCAAAATATCATGTGAATGTCTTACTTATCCATAAACTTCATTAACTGATAAATATAACTTGCGGAAATAATGAGTGCCAAAATAGAGAGAAAAGATCACTCTTATTAATTCTCAAAATGCCAAAATTATAATAAATGGGCTTACAATGCCAAATTTGATGTCACTCTTGATTTCTACTGCTCAATCCTAGAAATAGAGGTCATTACTGAATTCCTCATGAAATTCTGAGAAAAATGAGTATAAACTCGATTATGTTCTGAACCAGTGCTTAAAGACCCCTTTTTGCACACATAATGAAACTATGGGTCTCATACATGAAAAGATAATACTTTTCATACATAGAATTTTTACACAAAATAGACATCGTCATTAGATTCCTCTCGAAATTATGATAAAAATGAGTATAAACACAATATACTTCCCTCAAATAACTCTATGGCATGCAAAACGAGACAAACCCAAAAGAGGGACACCTCTTGCATGAAAAACGAGGAAAATTCTGAACTTGGCACAAAATTATATGCAAGCCCTCTTTTTGGCATGCATTTCCATGTCCCTGACATTGTTTTCGTGCCCATTAAATAGGCCTAGGCCGACCTAATCAAGCCCCTTTATTCTCAGGCGCATTTGTTACACTTTAAATAATTATTAGTTTGTTTGTTGTAACAAATAACATGCATGGCACGTTGGTAGGAGTCTAAATTTAAGACCAAGGAATATTCTCCCATGGGTCATGGGTTAGATTACCGTCCAACCCAACTTTTTTTATTCTCCCTTGGCCATTATTGGCCAATCGGAGAGTGCCACATGGCACTCTCTGACTAGTCCACATGTCATGTTGTCATTGGTCCACATGTATGCCACATCATTATATGGATATTTCACCTCAACATCCACTCACCTGCCACCTGTACCTACAACATCATCATATGGATGACACGTGGAACTTTTTTATTGGTCCACATGGACCACCAAAAGTGTCATTTCAGGGTGACATGTGGTAGCATGTCATGTTGCCACATCACCATGTCGACATCAACATCACATCATATGTTAGTTGTACAGAATTTTATGAACATGCCACATGGCACCCCCTTTGACTTTTTCCTTGTTTTGACCAAAATTTGATAAGCCATAACTTCTTCATACAAACTTTTTTTGAGGAGAGTATCTAGAATGCTAAAAAATGATCAAGTTAACCATTCCCTTAAATTCACAAACTCTCCCATTCATTGTTGCAGTAGCTAACAATACTCCACTGATGAGTAATAAAATGAACAACAAAATCGAATATACAGATGCAAAAAAGAATGAACCATTAACATATTATCCCTTCTTAACAGAAACAACATCAACCAAAGGACATGTTTTACTTTCAACCGTAGGTTGTAAGCCTGTATCTTGGATACTAGCATTAACTATCATTTTCATGTGCCCTGTAGTGACAACTATCAAATTCGTCTTCATCTGATGAGCTCTCACAATGAACGCAGCCCCATCCTTGAAAAGATGATACATGGTTATTTACTTGTAGAAAATAGCCTTCATGTCATACAAGTATGGACTTCCCAAAACCATCCCACAGATGTCGAATGGAACCACGTCTAAATCTACCTCATCAATGAAACTAGATGTAATCACAAACCATAACTTGCATTGCTTAGTTACCTAAACCTGAGCATTATCACAAATCCAACCCAAAGGATATGGTCTCAGATGAGGCCTAGTTTCCAATCCCAAATTCTAAACAACTTTATTTGAAATTAGATTCACTTGTGATCCACTATCAACAAGTGTATCAATATTATTGTGCTTTGAGATCACACGTAGATGAAACATGTCATTTATTTTCCTTCCATCAGGAATTACATTTGTCTTTGCAAAAAAAGTACGTGAACTAGAAATTGCAATAGAAGATTTACCTTTGATACCCATAGTTGTAAACTTAGTTTCATCCTCAAAATCTGATCCAAGATCTTGAACTATGGTCGTGATCTTACTTTTACCCTTTCTAGGTTGAGCCCACTTTGGCTTAAATTTTGGATGCAAATTCCAACAATGCTTCTCATCATGTCCTTTTTTCTCGCAATAAGAACATGTAGGTTTCTTCGACTGCTTCTCAAAGTTATGTGGCTTTCCTTTGATTTTACTACCAATTCTCTTGGCCTTCTTCGATCCTCGTACATTTATGTTGGATTATTGAGAGGGGGGTGAATCAGTAATAGAGCAATGTAATCATTTTTAACCATAAAATGCAAGTGTTATATCAATGTATCATTATCATCCAATAGTTGCAGAATAAATAAACAATGAACAAATGAGCAATCATACACATACACAGTACACCAATGATTTTACGTGGAAACCCAAAGTGGGAGAAAACCACGGAACACTTTTTTCTTATATGTATTTAACAATTACATTCATTGGAAGCACCAAATTCCTTTGTTTTCCAACTGCAACTAGAAGGAGGCTCCAACCCACTAGTTTCTCAGGCTACAACCTGAGGGAAGCTCCAACTCCCCAATTCTCTCTCTACAACCAGAAGGAGGCTACAACCCCCTTATGTTCTTCAGCTACAACCAGAAGGTCGATACAACCACCTGTTCGTGCCCCATCCAACCACCCTGACTTAGAAGTATAATGATGGAACCACTGTCACACTATCACTGTGAGATATACCACTGTAAAATTGTACCAACCTGTACCATTTACCTGCAACCAACCTGTACTACTTCCTTCCAATCAACTTGTACCTGAATTGAGCATGTATCAAAGAAATACAAAAGATACGCAACTTGTAGTTCTGCAGCGTGCGTATGTACACTTCCTATATGTTATGAAGCTCATGTATGTACATGTCCTTTCTGTTATGCAACATGTGTATACCTTCTGAAAACTAGGGTTTTCTTTCTTCTAAAAACTTCTGACCCTCTACAAATTCTTTCACATAGATCTGCAACCTGTCACTGTATCTCTCTAGTCATGTGCCATACAAGTGTGTGTAATCATAAACAAGTGTAATCACCTTCACATGATCTATAAATCAAACCCTTTCTTATATTCATCCTCTCAATACATCAACAACTTCACAAATACAATCTCTCAACCATGTACCATAAAAACCATTACCATATGCCAAGAACTAAAAGATGTTCCTCAACTCTAAAAGGAAGTATCAATGATAAATATTGATTATACCAGCATTGTATTTCCATATATCTAACTTATACATAAGAACCAATGCAGCCACTAGTCTCTCTAGGGAGAATCCTCAAATATCCATGACCAATTCTCATGCATACATCAAAATCCAACTACTCATAGAAATAAGGAATACATTTTGAACAAGTGGATAGATATGATGTATCTGATCACTATAGACCTTCCTGGGAGCTTGTTCTCAGAATCTAAAACCTCGGCTTCTTCATCTCCTCAGATATACATGGCTTTCCCCTCATGTACACACCCTCATACAATGTCATCCCGCGTATGTATGCACCCTGTTGCATTGTTAGCCCACGTACACCTCAGAACTTAGGGTTTTTTAGTATTCTCTATAATTCCAAAACTTTCATCGCCAACCCTTCATGCTACCTTAGACTTTCGCAACTTCTGATATATCAATGAGTACCTGCAATAATCCTTACACAATAATAGATATTCAATGTGCTCAAGTTTTATTAAATGGGAGACCTTTGCCTCTTATTTACACTTTCGTGTAGCTTCCTCAAGGGGTTTCCTTCTAATCTTCTTAACCCACTTTCCTTATTTTAGGGCTAACCAACTTCTAATCACTTGTCCACTTAACTTAACAACTTTCCACAAATAGTAAGTTCTCCATTAACTTTATTATTTAAATAATTTATTTTGCATCCACTTTGACTTATAGTACACTCATCACTTCACTTTATTATTTAAATAATTTCTTCTTTGCAACCACTTTGACTACTTTGACCTTTTGGGGCTTTTAGATGACTCATGAGGGTTCTCCAACTTCACATGGCCATAAATCTCTAACCGTGAGGATTTATGTGACGTTCCACATACCACTGGAAATGGCATGACATGTACTCCATATAAAATAGTCTTACCTGCAAATAAATCAAAACTCATACCATTATCCATCAAACAAACTTGGGTCCATTACCCAAACCTTTGTGCTACCAGAATTTGCTACTAGACTTTCTTTAAGGGTTGACATCAATGAAAACCAACCCAAATAATCAACAATATCCCCCTTTGGCATTGATGGCAACACTCTGATGCAATATTGAATTCATATCACTCATGCTCCCCATGTGACCATCGCTCCCCTTGGAACCATGCCTTTGTTCTCTTTCTCCAAGCATTTCTATCTTTCATCTGATAAATCTCTCCCCCTTTTTCATCAACGGAAAAGGTATCTTTCCATCCGGGGTTTCTCCCCCTAACTGAACTGTCCTTGGGGATACTCCCCCTGACTAAAATCTTCCTAAAATTGATCTCCCAACCTGAATTGTCCTCTTTATGGTGATTCCTCATGTAAATCTAAGACATATAAGATAATCACTCAAAAGCATTCATTTTGGAGTAGAAATTACTTTGAGTCTTTAGAGAAGATACTCAAAGGATTCCCTTGGAAGCGGTTTTGCAAATATGTTTGCCACTTGTTATTTTGTGCCCATATATTCAACTCTGATGTTATTCTCTGCAACTTGTTCCTGTAGAAAGTGATACTTGATTGGAATGTGCTTCACCTTGGAGTGCATCACCGGGTTCTTAGAGATACTGATGGTTCTTCTATTATCACAATATATTGGAATAGACTCATCATACTCAACCTGTATATCTGTCAAAGTTTGTTTCATCGATAGAACCTGTGTACAACATCTTGCTGCTCCAATATACTATGCTTCGGTTGTAGATAAGGATATTGATGATTATTTATTGCTTAGCCAAGATACTAAACACTCACCCAAGTAGAACGTTGTTCCACTAGTGCAACCTGCCCAATCTTCATCTGTGTAGGCAATAAGTGATAAATCCTTTCCTTTTGGATACAATAATCCAAACTCTTTTTTGCCTTTGCGATATCTGAAAATCCTCTTCCCTGCTAAGAAATGTGATTCCTTTAGTGTTGTTTGAAATCATGCCACCTGTCCAACTACTTGCATTACATCTGGTCTGGATGTTTTTACATAAAGTAAGCTACCAATCATTGACCTGTATTTCCTCTGGTCTGTAGACTTTGAATCATCATCTTTTCTCAACTTGCAACTAGTTTTCATAGGAGTGGTAACTGGTTTGCAATCTTCCATTCCGAACTTCTTTAGCATTTCTTTGATATACTTAGTTTGAGAAATAAAAATCCCTTGGTTGCTTTGACATATCTGAAGACCTGGAAAGAAGGATAGTTCTTCGAGTGATGACACTTCAAATTCATTCTACATATCCTTTGAAAATTTATGGCTTAACATGTCATCATTACTTCCAAAAATAATATCATCAACATAAACTTCAATTAATAAAATACCATCTTGAGTTACCTTGATGTAGAGGTTGATGTCTGCACTTCATTTTCTGAATCCTTCCTACTGTAGATATTTATCCAGTCTATAGTACCATGCTATAGGAGCTTGTTTTAGACCATACAAGTCCTTCTTCAATTTTCACACATAATTTGTGTTCTCTGACAGCTGAAATCCTTCTTGTTGTTCAATGTAGACTTCTTCTTCAAGTTCCCCTTTCAGAAAAGTTGATTTCACATCCATCTGATACACTTTAATATTCTTGGAGCATGCATAAGATAAGAGAAATCTCGAAACTAGGGAAAATGTCTCTTCAAAGTCGATTCCTTCAACCTGAGTGTATCATTTACATACCAATCTAGCTTTTTTCCTTGTAACATGTCCATCTTCATTCAATTTGTTTATGAAACCCCACTTTGTGTCAATCACATTCTTATTCTTTGGTCTTGGAACCAATTCCCAAGTGTCATTCTTCTCTATTTGATCCAATTATTCATCCATGGCCTTATTCCAAAATTCATCCTTGCTAGCCTATTCAAAACTGTTTGGTTCAATCATAGATAAGAGTGCTAGGTGTATTTGTTCTGGTGAACGGATTCTTCTTCTAGTCTCAACTCTTGCATCCTTGATTTTTATAATATCATCTGAAGGATGATTCTTCTGTACTCGGTTGCTAGGTGTCTTTGGTGGCACTTGATGAACTTTATCTTCTAATTTTGTTTGATCTTCATCATCTTCCTCTTCTACTTCTTCTTCATCTTTTGCTTCTTCTTCGTAAAGTTGTTCCACTGATTCATTTTCTTCTTCCTTTGATTCTCATCGACATGTTTCATCAATTGTTACATTGATGTTTTCCACATCTTTTTTCAATCTCAGATTGTAATAGTTGTATGTTTACCTTGTACTTGAGTAACCAACAAGTACTCCTTTGTCCACACGAGAGTCAAACTTTCCCATTCTGCCATCTTCTCTTTTGATGTAGAATTTTCTTCCAAATACTTTGAAGTGCTTCACATTTGTTGGTCTTCCTTTCCATAGCTCATAGGTAGTTTTGTCATTGTTGTTTCTGAGCATTACTATGTTTTGAATGTGAATTTTGGATGCACTACATGTGTTCAAAAAATATCTGTCAATTTGGAATCCATTAACATTGTTCGAGCCATTTCCTGTATTGTCTTGTTCTTTATTTCAACAACTCCATTATTTTTAGGTGTCCTAGAAATGGAGAATTTCATTTTTATTCCATGTTTTCTACAGAAGTCCATAAATTCCTTTGAAGTGAACTCTCCTCCATTATCATATCTCAAACATTTGATTTTTGAATCCATTTCATTTTCAACCATTTCCTTGTAGACCTTGAAGTTTTCAAAATCTTTTGACTTATTCCTGAGAAAGAAAATTGTAGTCATTCTTGTACAATCATCAACTAATAACATAAAGTATTTCTCACCTTTTAAACCCTTTTTTGTAGTTGGTGCAACTAAATCAGTATGCACAATTTCCATTGGTCTTGTCGTTGAATATTCCTTTGATTTGAACATGGTCTTTGTTTGATTTCCTTGTTGACAATGCTTCATAAAGTGTTGGTTGGTTTCGTGATCTGGTGAATTTCTCTCACTGCTTCCTTTTTGTTGACTTTGACAAGGTTATCAAAGTTTATGTGACACATTCTTATGTTCCATAGCCAGCCTTCATTTTCCTTTCCTAGACAACACTTTTCATTTCCAATTTCACTTAATACATATATGTTGCTTGAAGTTCTTGCAGTTGTTGCAATCAATTTTCCTGAACCTTCTTTTCTTATCTCACACTTATGTGAATCGAAATTAATTTTATGACCTTGGTCACACATTTGACTTACACTTAGAAGATTATGTTTCATATATTCTACTAGTAGAAAAAAAAATTCCTTTGTATTCTTATTTCCAATTCTGATTGTGCCTTTTCCAATGATTTAAGTTGAATCATCATTTCTGAAAGAGATTGATCCATATCTTTCCTTTATTAAAGTAAGAAACTTGTCTTTCTCACCTATCATGTGTTTTGAACATCCACTATCAACATACCAACCATGTTTCTTCTGCTTATCTTGTAGAGAAAGTCTGCATTCTTCATTGCTATACTGATTCTGCTTTCTTATCCATGTTCTCTTCTGAGGTTCTTGTCTATTATTTTTATTGTTTTGTTGTGGTTCTCTAGGAGGGACTATCATTCTACAATCTTTGGCCATGTGTTCAAAGTTGTTACACTTGTAGAATTCCACTTCAATTCTCAATGATTCAAACCTGTTGTAGCTTATTCTTTGTGTTTCACTAGGCCTAAAGGGATAACCCTTTTGTGTATGACTTTCAAATTTGTTTATTTTCCTACTGTTAGCTCTACAATTCACATCTTTATGTCCAAAATTATTGTATGCATAACATAAACCAAAAAAAATAGTTTGATACATGTGAGTTGAAGATCTTCTGAAAGGAGTTACTCTTATGAATCATTCTTCTTCCTGGGGCCTATTTTTTTATGTCGGTCATTGATTCTGAAATATGAATCTTATCGATGGAGGAGTGTCCCTGTAATCTTCCTTGTAGGTATTCATATCCCCTTTGATTGTTTCTGCATAGTTTTTTGGATAGGTTTCTTGTTCTGTTGTTTTGGAGCTTGATCCATTTTTTGTCTAATTGTATCCAAGTCCAGACTTGTCATGATGAGGCTTTTGAGTGATGATAATGTCATCCAAAACTTTTGAGTTGTTTTTCATATTTTTCTTTTGAATATCCTTTCTTAATGTGACAATATTTGCTTCCAAATTTCCAATGATCCTGTCTTTTTCTTCTAATTGTTCTTTGAGTGCTTCTTCAATTATTTTTTCTTCTTCTTTTTGAACCTTCAATTTCATGATCATTTTTTCTAGTTCCTGAGTGTCTTCTTTCTTGTCTACATCTTCTTGTAGCTTCTTGTTTTTCTTCTTTTCTCTTCTTATAACTTCTATGATGCTCAACAATTCTTCTCGGTATTCAACTTATAACTCTTCATATTCTTCTTTAGTGTCTTCTTTGTCTGAGTATTTTATTTCCATGAATAGAACTCTTTCTTTATCACTGTCACTGACTTCATCTTCATCTGATGAGGAGATGTCTTCTTTGGTGCATAAGATTTTATTGAAAGATTTTTTATTTGTTATTTGTCCTTTATATGTTTGTTTTCTATTTGAGTTATCTTCATCATTCCTCTTATTTTTATTATGAGGAAATTTGTTAGAAAAATGACCAATACCATCATAATTAAAACAAATCAATGGAATCTTACCTTTATATTTGTCGTTGGTTCCCTTTTTCAATCTTCTTACAAAGTTGGTCACTTGTTCATCATCTTCTGAGACACCACTGCTGCTGCTATGTTCATTTTCCTTTTGCTTTCCCTTTTGCTTTGACCTTTTGGATGCTTTGAAGGCTTCTTCTTTTATATCTATATTTTCATGTTCAGTTCTCATTTCATATGTTGTGAAGATTCCATGTAGTTAGTCCATGTTTATTGAGTGTAGATTTCATCTTTCTTCTAGTGTTGATATCTTAGGATCAAAACTCATATAAAGAGATCTTAGTACCTTTTGAACAATTACAGATTCTTTAATTTATTCTCCCAATCCTATGATTGCATTTACTGTTTCATTGACTCGTAAGAATTAAGCTGCAATATTCTCATATTTATTCATCTTTAGTTGTTCGAACTGACCTCTGTAAGTTTGAAGCTTTGCTACTTTGACTTTTGAACCTCCTTCATTAATATTTTGAAGTTTGTCCCAAATCTCTTTAGAGAAATTACACTATATAAATTTGGTTTATACCGATTCACCAAGACCATTCAAAAGTGCAGGTGTGGATTTGGAATTATTTTGACCAAGTTTTATTTTTCTTTCACTTGTTGGTGGAACTATTGGCTCTTTGTATCCATCTACTATAGATTGCCAAATTTAAAATCCCTCTGCTTGTATATATGTTTTCATCCTTATGCTCCAAAATGCATACTTATGTCCATCAAACTGTGGTATTCCATTTTTATACAAGTTGTTTCTCTCCATGATCTACCTTTCAGAGGTTAAATTGATTTATGAAGGAACCTGCTCTAATACCATTTGTTAGATTACTGAGAGGGGGTGAATCAGTAATAGAGAAATGTAATCCTTTTTAACCATAAAATGCAAGTGTTATATCAATGTAGCATTATCATCCAATAGTTGCAGAATAAATAAACAATGAACAAATGAGCAATCATACGCATACGCAGTACACCAATGTTTTTACGTGGGAACTCAAAGTGGGAGAAAACCACAGAATGTTTTTTCTTATATGTATTTAAGAATTAAATTCATTGGAAGCACCAACTTCCTTTGTTTTCCAATTGCAACTGGAAGGAGGCTCCAACCCCCTAGTTTCTTAGGCTAAAACCTGAGGGAAGCTCCAACTCCCCAATTCTCTGGTGACAACCAGAAGAAAGCTACAACCCCCTATGTTCTCTGGATACAACCGAAAGGTGGCTACAACCACCATTCATTTCCCCATCCAACCGTCCTGACATAGAAGTAGAATGATGGAACCACTGTCACACTATCACTGTGAGATATACCACTATAAAACTGTACCAACCTGTACCACTAACCTGCAGCCAACCTATACTACTGCCCTGCAATCAACCTATACCTGAACTGAGAATGTATCAAACAAATACAATAGATACGCAACTTGTAGTTCTGCAGCATGCATATGTACGCTCCCTATATTTTATGCAGCTCGCATATGTATGCATCATGTCTGTTATGCAGCCTGCGTATACCTTCTAAAAACTAGGGTTTTCTTTCTTTTGAAAACTTCTGACCCTCTACAACTTATTTCACATAGATCTGCAACATGTCACTGTATCCATACTGTAACTATACCGTGTGCATGCATCCTCATGCATAACCTTTACCCCAAAGCATCTATATCTCTCTAATCATGTGCCATACAAGTGTGTGTAATCATAAACAAGTGTAATCACCCTCACATGATCTAGACATCAAACCCTTTCTGATATTTAGTCTCTCAATACATCAACCACTTCACAAATACAATCTCACAACCATGTACCATAAAAACCCTTATCCATATGCCAAAAACTACAAGATGTTCCTCAACTCTAACAAGAAGTATCAATGATAAATATTCATTATACTAGCATTGTATTTCTGTAGATCTGAATTCTACAGAAGATCCCATGCAGCCACTAGTCTCTCTAGGGAGAATCCTCAAATATCCATAATCAATTCTCATGCATACATAAAAATCCAACTACTCATAGAAATAAGGCATACCTTTTGAACCAGTGGATAGATCTGATGTATCTCATCATTGTAGACCTTCCTGGGAGATTGTTCTCAGAATCTAAAACCTCAGTTTCTTCATCTCCTCATATTTCCATGGCTTTGCCCTCATGTACACACCCTAATACACTGCCATCCCAAATATGTACACACCATGTTGCACTGTTAGCCTGCGTACACCTTAGAACTTAGGGTTTTCTAGTATTCTCTATAATTTCAAAACTTTTTCACTCAACCCTTCGTGCTACCTCAGACTTTTGCAATTTTCGATATATCAATGAGTACCTGCAATAAGCCTTACACAATAATAGATATTCAATATGCTCAAGTGTTATTAAATGAGAGACCTTTGCCTCTTATTTATACTTCCATGTAGCTTCCTCAAGGGGTTACCTTCTAACCATATTAACCCACTTTCCTTATTTTAGGGCTAACCCACTTCTAAACACTTTTCCACTTAACTTAACCACTTTCCACAAATAGTAAGTTCTCCATTAACTTTATTATTTAAAAAAATTATTTTGCAACCACTTTGACTTATAGTACACTCATCACTTCACTTTATTATTTAAATAATTTCTTCTTTGCAACCACTTTGACTACTTTTACCTTTTGGGGCTTCTAGATGACTCATGAGGGTTCTCCAACTTCACATGACCATAACTCTCTAACCGTAAGGAGTTATGTGACATTTCACATACCACTGGAAATGTCATGACATGTACTATCCATATAGAATAGTCTTACCTACAAATATATCAAAACTCGTACCATTATCGATCAAACAAATTTGGGTCCATTACCCAAACCTTTGTGTTACCAGAATTTGCTAGCGAACTTTCTTCAAGGGTTTAAATCAATGACAACCAACCCAAATAATCAACAATATCCCCCTTTGGCATTGATGGAAACACTCTAATGCAATATTGCAGTCATATCACTCATACTCCCCCTGTAACCATCGCTCCCCATGGAACCATGCCTATGTGTTCTTTCTCCAAGAATTTATATCATACATCTGATAAATGTCTCCCCCTTTGTCATCAATGGAAAAGGTATCTTTCCATTCGAGGCTGCTCCCCCTAACTGAATTGTCCTTGGGGATACTCCCCCTGACTGAAATTTTCCTGAAAATGATCTCTCAACCTGAACTTTCCTCTTTATGGTGCTTCCTCATGTGAATATAAGACATATAATATAAGCATTCATTTTGGAGTAGAAATTACTCCAAGTCTCTGGTGAATATACTCAAAGACTTCCCTTGGAAGTGGTTTTGTAAATATGGCTTCTACTTGTTCTTTATACCCACATATTAAATTCTGATGTTCTTCTCTGCAACCTATTCCTGTAGAAAGTGATACTTGATTGGAATGTGCTTCATCTTGGAGTGCATCACTGGGTTCTTTGAGATACTAATGGTTCTTGTATTATCACAATAGATTGGAATAGGCTCATCATACTCAACCTGTATATATGTCAAAGTTTGTTTCATCCATAGAACATGTGTACAACATATTGTTGCTTCAATATACTTTTCTTCAGTTGTAGATAAGGATATTGATGATTGCTTATTGCTTATCCAAGATACTAAACACTGACCCAAGTAGAACGATGCTCCACTAGTTCTTCGTCGGTCATCAATGCAACCTTCCCAATCTGCGTCTATGTAGGCAATAAGTGATAAATCCTTTCCTTTTGGATACCATAATCCAAACTCTTTTGTTCCTTTGAGATATCTTAAAATCCTCTTCATTTCTAAGACATGTAATTCCTTTGGTGTTTCTTGAAATCGTGTCACCTGTCCAACTACCTGCAGTACATCTGGTCTGGATATTGTCACATATAGTAAGCTACCAATCATTGACATGTATTGCATCTAGTCTGTAGACTTTTAATCAACATCTTTGCTCAACTTGCAACTGGTTTGCATAGGAGTGGTAATTGGTTTGCAATCTTCCATTCTGAACTTCTTTAGCATTTCTCTGATACAATAAGTTTGATAAAAAAAAATTCCTTGGTTGCTTTGACTTATCTGAAGACCCAGAAAGAATGATAGTTCTCTGAGTAATGACATTTCAAATTCATTTTGCAGATCCTTTGCAAATTTATGGCTTAACCTGTCATAATTACTTCCAAAAATAATATCATCAACATAAACTTCAATTAATAAAATACCATCTTTAGTTACCTTGATGTAGAGGTTCTTGTCTGCACTTCATTTTTTGAATCCTACCTATTGTAGATATTTATCCAGTCTAGAGTATCATGCTCTAGGAGTCTATTTGATACCATAGAATTCCTTCTTCAATTTGCACACATAATATGCGTTCTCTGACAACTGAAATCCTTCCGGTTGTTCAATGTAGACTTCCTCTTCAAGTTCCCCGTTTAAAAAATTTGATTTCACATCCATATGATACACTTTAATATTATTGGAGCATGCATAAGCTAAGAGAAATCTGGCAACTGAGGAAAATGTCTCTTCAAAGTCGATTCCTTCAACTTGAGCGTATCATTTACATACCAATCTAGTTTTTTTCCTTGTAACATGTCCATCTTAATTCACTTTATTTTTGAAACCCCACTTTGTGCCAATCACATTCTTATTCTTTGGTCTTGAAACCAATTCCCAAGTGTCATTCTTCTCTATTTGATCCAATTCTTCATCCATGGCCTCATTCTAGAATTCATCCTTGTTGGCCTCTTCAAAAATTTTTGATTCAATCATAGATAAGAGTGTTAGGTGCATTTGTTCTGGTGAACAGATTCTTCTTATAGTCTCAACTCCTGCATCCTTGTTTCCGATAATCTGATCTGAAGGATGATTTTTCTGTACTCGTTTGCTAGGTGTCTTTGGTGGCACTTGCTGAACTTTCTCTTATACTATTGTTTGATATTCTTCATCTTTCTCTTCTCGTTATTCTTCATCTTTTTCTTCTTCTTCATAAAGTTGTTCCACTAATTCATTTTCTTCTTCCTTTAACTCTCGTCCACCTGTTTCATCAATTGTTACATTCATGCTTTCCACAACTTTGTTTAACCTCATATTGTAACACTTGTATGATTTCCTTGTACTTGAGTAACCAACAAGTACTCCTTTGTCCACACGAGAGTCAAACTTTCCCATTATGCCATCTCCTCTTTTGATGTAGCATTTGCTTCCAAATACTTTGAAGTGCTTCACATTTGTTGGTCTTCCTTTCCATATCTCATAGGGAGTTTTGTCATTGTTGTTTCTGAGCATTAATCTATTTTGAATGTGAACTGTTGTATGCATTGCATGTGTCCAAAATATATCTATCAATTTGAAATCCATTAACATTGTTCAAGCCATTTCATGTATTGTCATGTTCTTTCTTTGAACAACTCCATTTTGTTGAGGTGTCCTAGCAATGGAGAATTGCATTTTTATTCCATTCTTGCTGCAGAAGTCCATAAATTCCTTTGAAGTGAACTCTCCTCCATTATCAAATCTCAAACATTCGATTTTTGAATCCATTTCATTTTCAACCATTTCCTTGTAGACCTTGAAGTTTTCAAAATCTTATGACTTATTCCTGAGAAAGAAAATTGCAGTCATTCTTGTATAATCATCAACTAATAACATAAAGTATTTATCACCTTTTAAACCCTTTGTTTTAGTTGTTCCAACTAGATCTATATGCACAATTTCCAGTGGTCTTGTCATTGAATATTCCTTTGATTTGAACATGGTCTTTGTTTTCTTTCCTTGTTGACAATGCTTGCATAAAGTGTTGGTTGGTTTCATGATCTAGAGCATTTATCTAACTGCTTCCTTTTTGCTGACTTTGACAAGGTTATCAAAGTTTATGTGACCCATTATTTTGTTCCATAGACAGCCTTCATCTTCCTTTCCTAGACAACACTTTTCATTTCCAATTTCACCTAATACATATATGTTTCTTGAAGTTCTTGCAATTGTTGCAATCAATTTTTGTGAACCTTCTTTTCTTATCTTGCACTTTTGTGAATAGAAAGTAATTTTATGACCCTGGTCCCACATTTGAATTACACTTAGAAGATTATGTTTCATATCTTCTACTAGTAGAACATTTTTTGCCTTGGTATTCTTGTTTCCAATTCTGAATGTGCCTTTTCCAATGATTTTAGCTAAATCGTCATTTTCGAAAGAGATTTATCCATCTATTTCCTTTTTGATGCAGGTGCACTCCTCAGGGCACGTCCGCTCACAGGATCTTCTCCTTCCTCAGCCCGAAGAACACTAACCGGTCCTTCTATTTCTCTATCGGGAAATCTTCACCCACGGAACTCTTCGCGCGATCCCCCTCTTTACTTATCGGGGAATCGGACTTCACGGTATCGTGAGGTCAATGGTCGAGCGCTGGTGTTTTGGATCCCCGAACCCCGATGCAAGTCAACGTTGACCCCTCCTTTGCCTGTCGGGACCTCTCCTATCACAATTTCGCCACACGCGATATCAAGCAATTCACTTGACCGACTCCCGACTCATGAGATTTCGAAACTCCGATGAGCTCGCTTGCTTTGACTTTTCAATGATCCCTTATCCCATTGGGACTTCGGACTTCGCGGGATCGCGAATCCTAATGTCAATATTTCGGGACTTCTCGCCACGAAACTTCGATAGCTCGTGCCACCTGTCCTCCACTAACTCCATTGTGGGCCACGCTATCCTTTAGTTGTCAGGATATCACGTTTGGCGATTCCAAATTGCAAGAGTATCCTGTCCTCGAAACCTCCGATACTCCGAACCCTGACTTCTTCAGATCTTCTGACACGCATCCCTCTCGAGATCCATGGCTATGATCCCCTCGTTGTTTTGGAACCCAAAAGGTCTCGGGCTCTTGAATTTTGAAACCTTGATATACTGATGACTTATGTTTCCTGCCACCTATCCCAATAGATGGACGGCTCTGAGCTCATGAGGGTATCGCGTTTCACGATTTCGCGATTCCTGTTGCTATATTCACGGGACTTCAACCCACGAAACCCTGATGCACGATGTACGTGTAGATATAACGACCTTGACCAACTTGGATCAATGGCTCTCCTCCTCCTGAGATTTTATCCTTTAGGAAATATGACGTCGTATCTCCCTTACACCTCCGCAAGATCCCACGGCCCACGGAGATTCACGGTTTCTCCTCAAAGAATACCGACCGTCTATCTTTCCCAATGAATTCTGTGAAATGAACCAAGTATTCCTCCACGAGGACTTATCCACCTGCGTGCACACTTGCAACGCCTCTTACGAACTCCCAATCATGACTTCCCTGCACAGTTCTTCAGCAGAATTCGAAGGCCTATCCTTCCTGAGCTTTCTCACCACTCTAAGTCTTAGAGAAGATTTTGGTTTGCGTGCACTCCTTGCGGAAACCTTCAGATACCTTCAAATATATGAGAATTCTTCGACTCTGCGCACACCTGCAGTAGTAGTCCTTCAATGCTCCGCTCAGATTCACAAACTAAGACTTTCCTTAGCCTGCGCACTCCTTGCACGGCTCTTATAACCCAATTTCACTTCTGGGTGAACGAGAACAAGAGTTAAACTATCTGAGCCTTCTGTCAACGCACTCCTTGCGGACGATTTCAACTGCACTCCTTGCAGGAATCATTGCTCAGATAGAGAAACAATTGAAACTCATTTCTTCTCCTTCCTTTCTCATATTTCAAACACTCAGCAAGAAATCATTCATACATAGCATGTAAAACAAATGCATAACAAGAAGTAAATACTCATGAGCATAGCATTCAGCACACATACACAGAGAACAAACACAAAACCATGGAGTTGAATCAACTTCTTCTATTAATTCAAGCTCTATACATGGGTGTTCTTCCACAACTCTCTGCTTCTCTTCTTCTCAATGCTCATAATTATGTTACAATGCACAATGTGGGTGTCTATATCTCGTTTCCCTCTTTTTTTCTAAAACTGTCTAATCTAATATTAAAATCCTATCTACCTGCATTAACTATATTAAATGTCGTCTATCTACTAAGGACGAGAGCATATGGCTCAAGGTCTTGATTACATTTACAAGTGCGCTTCATTAAATCTCCTCATTAATGTTTGCGCAACAGTTTCAAGGTTTTTTCAAAAATCTGTGTTGGCTTGTCCAGTTGTCCACTTGCATTCTGCGCTGGCTCGCTTGAACTGGGAGATGCGCCTGCATCATACTCCCTCGCTTGAAAATTTTCATGGGATCATGTCCATGAGCTCCTGCATGGTATGTCCATGCTTCTGTATCTCCTCTTCAGTCTCCCAACTGGCGTCTTCCACTAGATGGTTCTTCCATTTGACTAGATACTCAAAGTATTCCTTCCACCTGGTTCTCTTACCCACTTTCTTGTCCAGTATGCACTCCATCTGTGGCTTCTCTGCAACTGGCATTTGCTTTGTCCACTGGATCACTGGCTGCTCATTTTCTGCTTCTGTGTCCTTAGGTTTATATGGGTATAAATCTGAGACATTGAATATCGGAGAAATTCCGATCCCATCGGGTAATTCAATCTCATAAGCATTTTCTCCCATTTTCTTCAAGACCTTGCAGGGTCCGATTTTCTTCATCTTCAATTTATTGTATGTCCCTCTCGGGAACCTTTCCTTCCTCAGATGTGCCAGAACCAGATCACCAACCTCGAACTGAAGTTGTCTTCTATGCTGATCGGTTCTGCGTTTATATTCTTGGCTTGATTTCAGCAGTCGCTCCTTCACCTAGCTGTGAAGTTCCTTCATCGCCTCAACGAATTCTTCTGCACTAGCACTCCTAGTTGCATTCTGTTCTGAATCCCTCAATTCAGAAATCCCCCTCGGCTGTGTGCCATAAACAACCTGGAATGGACTCTGTCCTGTACTCCTGTTCACTGAATCATTATACACAAACTCTGCATGCGGAAATATATTGTCCCAACTGCTGTGGTTCTCTGTCACCAAGCTTCTCAACAAATCTCCTAGACTTCTGTTTACCACTTCTGTCTGTCCATCCGTCTAAGGATGATAAGTTGAACTAAACAACAAGTTAGTTCCCAGCTTCTTCCATAAGGTTCTCCAGAAATGCCCTATGAATTTTGTGTCTCTGTCCGAAACTATTCTCCTTGGTAAGTCGTGAAGTCGAATGACTTCTTTGAAAAATAGGTTTGCGATGTGAGTCGCGTCATTGGTTTTCTGACATGGGATAAAATGTGCCATCTTGGAAAATCTATCCACCACCACAAATATTGAATCAAATCCTCCTTGTTTTCTTGGCAACCCCAATACAAAATGCATGCTAATCACATCCCACGGCCTTTCTGGTATGGGAAATGGTTGATAAAAACCCGCATTTTGCTTCCTCCGCTTCAAATGCTGGCAAATTCTGCATCTTTCCACAAATCTCTTGACCTCTGATCACATCCCTGGCCAAAAGTATGATTCGCTCAACTTTTCAAATGTCTTGTCATGACTGAAATGTCTAGCCAATCCTCCACTGTCTTTCTCCTTCAGCAGATTCTCCCTCATGGAGCAATTCGGAATACACAGTTGATTGCCTTTAAATAGCAATCCTTCCTGGATCATGTATTCGGCCCACTGGCTTCTATATTTGAGAACTAGATTCTCAGTTGCTTCATACGCTTCCTTGAAGTCTGGATCATCTACGTACATGTCTCTGAGATCCTCAAAACCCAATGTTTTGACTTTGAATTCCTGCAACAGCAAGCACTTCTTGCTCAAAGCATCAGCAACTTTGTTAGCAGTACCAGAAATATGTTTAATCACAAATGTAAAGTTATGCATGTATTCAACCCACTTAACATGCCTCTGATTCAAATTCTCCTGTTGAGTCACAAACTGTAATGCATGGTTATCACTATATAAAACAAATTGCTTCGGAACCAAATAGTGCCTCCACTTTTCCAATGCCTGAATGATGGCATAAAATTCCTTGTCATATGTGGAGTAATTCACTTTGACTTCATTCAGCTTCTCACTGAAATATGCGATCGGCCTGTCTTCTTGACTTAAGACTGCCCCTATTGCAAACCCACTTGCATTGCATTTCACCTTAAATGTCTTCTAGAAATCCGGCAACACCAGAACAGGTTGTTCTGTGATCTTCCTTTTCAACAAATTGAAACTCTTTTCAGCCTCTTCATTCCAATGAAAAGATTTGTGTCTTTTCTTCACTGTGTCCATCATCTCTGCGTTTATTCCACTAAAATTCCTAATGAACTTTCGGTAGAAACTAGCCAACCCGTGAAAACTTCTCACCTCAAATATATTCCTCGGTGATGGCCAATTCTTGATCACTTCGACCTTATCTGGATCCATCCTCAACTCATTTGCCGAAATAACAAATCCCAAATAAATGAGCTTTGTCTTCATGAATGAGGACTTCTTCATGTTTATCAACAGCTTCTCCTGTTGCAATTTCTGCATCACTGTAGCCAAATGCTTCAGATGCTCCGTTGTTGTTTTACTGAAAACCAGTATGTCATCCAAATACACAATGACAAATTTCCCGATGAACTCCCTCAGGACTTCGTTCATCAACCTCATGAAGGTACTCGATGCATTTCTTAAGCCAAATGGAATAACAAGCCATTCATACAACCCCTCGTTGGTTTTGAATGTTGTCTTCCATTCATCACCTTCTCTCATGTGAATCTGGTGATATCCGCTTTTCAAATCAATCTTCGAAAAATATTTGGCTCCGCTCAAGAAGTCCATCAGATCATCCATCCTTGGCAATGGAAATCTGTACCTGATGGTTATTTTGTTGATCGCCCTTGAGTCGGTACACATCCTCCAGCCTCCATCTTTCTTCGGACTGAGTATTGTCGGAACAGCACATGGACTCAAGCTTTCCCTGACCAAACCTTTTTCCAACAACTCCTGAACTTGTATTTTGACCTCTTCATTCTCTTGTGGCGTCAATCTATACACGGCTTTATTCGGCAAACTGGCTCCTGGTATGAGATCAATATGATGACTCACACTCCTGATTAGTGGCAACGAATGAGGTAATTCATCCACTACAATGTCAGCGAACTCTTCCAGCAGCTCTTGAACCTCCTCTGGCAAATCATCCATTCTTGTGCTAGTCAGAACAATCCTCGATTTCCTGACCACAATGAACTGTGGATCCTCCTTCTTCTTAACCTTGGTAAGAATTTCCTTCCCACTCATGAGAAGTACAGTGTTTCTCACTTCCGGCTTCACCTCCTTATCTTTAATTGGAAGCAACATGTGTGTCCTCCCATTCTTCTCTAAGGTATATGTATTCATCCTCCCATCATGAATCACATTTCTATCATATTTCCACGGTCTACCCAGCAATAGATGACAAACATCCATAGGAATAACATCACACAAGATTTTATCATTATATCCTCCTATCTTAAATTCAACTAAGCATTGTTTGGTGACATTTACCTGATTTCCTTTTTGTAGCCACGAAACTTTATATGGACTTGGATGATCAGTCGTCTCCAGCCCCAACTTTTCTACCATCTCTATTGAAACGAGATTATATGTGCTACCACTGTCCATAATGACCTTGCATGCCCAACCCTTGGTCTTGCAAGCTATTCTGAAAAGTCTGGTCCTTTGGACTGAACTTTCCACTTCTTTCTCTGGTGTCAAAAGGACTTTTCACATTACCAGCAATCTTCCACCTTTAGCATCCTCCGCCTCAACATTTCTCCCCTGTGCTTCAGTGATGTGAGTCTCTCCACTGTCCTTCTTTTTCTCTGGACACTCGAATGACTTGTGCCCATTTTTTCCACACGTGAAGCATGTGATTACTCCACCTCTTCCTCTTCCTCTACCTCTGGTACGAGGAAACCTATTATTATCATCATATCCTCCTCTCTGCTCAGTATGTTGTTCTCTTTGTTCAGCGTATTTCCCTCACTGTGAACTTCCACCTCTCTCTACTCGAGTCTAAGGTTTCTTCCAATCTTCCTTAGGCTTCTAATATTTTTCTTGGGCAACCGATTTGCCTCTGGGCTGACTTCTGCCTCGGTCGCTTTGACTCTTCTTTCGTTTCAGCTTCTCCTCATCTTTTAGAGCCATTTGATAAGCATCTGCCACCGTTCGGATGGTTACCATGCTCATATCATCATGGATATCATATCTCAGACCATTCATGTATCTGGAAACTTTTTCGTCATTGCTTTCGCGATGACCTGCCCTGATATTCAACTTGTAAAATTCCTCAGTGTATTCTTTCACTGTCATCAGCTTCTGTCTCAGGTTCTGCATTCTCTTGAACAGAGAAATTTGATAGTCCCTAGGAATGAATATTACCTTCATCTTTGCAATCATCTTGTCCCAGCTCTTAATTTTTTGCTTGCCTTGGCAACGCCTATTCGCTTGTACTTCATCCCACCACAAGGCTGCATGTCCTTTTAATCTCGTGACGGCATGCTTGACTTTCTTGTCCTCTTCAATATCTTCATAGTCAAAATAAGTGTCTAGAGCTCTAATCCAATCTAGAAGCTCTTCTACATCCAGATTTCCCTCATAAACTGGAATGTCCATTTTCACCTTTGCACCCATTTTTGCAACAGCTTTAAGAAAGCGCTCATTTGATGCATCTTCTGTTGTGACTTCTTCTTCTCCATGTCCAGCATCATATTCATTTTTGGATTCACTGATATCTCCTACATCAGTTGTGCGCCTTTGTCTTATCTCCATGTCCACAACTCTAGCGCGTAAGTTATGCAGATCTCTTTCTACTTCTGGATTCTACACTTCTCTACCCCTTCCTTTGGGCATTCCCTTTCCTCCTCTGGATCAGGTGATTGTCTATCTCTTCTCCTTGGCAGCATGGGGAATTCTCCTTTTCCCTACTATAGAAAGCAAAGAAGCTTTTCTATGCTTTGATACCACTTGACGTAGGTGCGCTCCTCAGGGCACGTCCGCTCACAGGATCTTCTCCTTCCTCGGCCCGAAGAACACTAACCGGTCCTTCTATTTCTCTATTGGGAAATCTTCACCCACAGAACTCTTCATGTGATCCCCCTATTTACTTATCGAGGAATCGGACTTCATGGTATCGCGAGGTCAATGGTCGAGCACTAGTGTTTTGGATCCCCGAACCTCGATGCAAGTCAATGCTGACCCCTCCTTTGCCTGTCGGGACTTCTTCTATCGCGATTTCGCCACTCGTGATATCAAGCAATTCACTTTACTGACTCCTGACTCACGAGATGCTGAAACTCCGATGAGATCGCTTGCTTTGACTTTTCAACGATCCCTTATCCCGTCGGGACTTCGGACTTCGCGGGATCGCGAATCCTAATGTCAATATTTCGGGACTTCTCACCACGAAACTCTGATAGCTCGTGCCACCTGTCCTCCACTAACTCTGTCGTGGGCCACGCTATCCTTTAGCTGTCGAGATATCGCATTTCGCGATTCCAAATTGCAAGAGTATCCTGTCCTCGAAACCTCCAATACTCCGAACCCCGACTTCTTCAGATCTTCTGACACGCGTCCCTCTCGAGATCCATGGCTATGATCCCCTCACTGTTTCGAAACCCAAAATGTCTCGGGCTCTTGACTTTTGAAACCCCGATATACCAATGACTTCTGGTTCCTACCACCTGTCCCAATAGATGGATGGCTCTAAGCTCGTCAGGGTATCGCATTTTTCGATTTCGCGATTCCTGTTGCTATATTCACGGGACTTCAACCCACGAAACCCCTATTCATGATGTACGTGTAGATCTAATGGCCTTGACCAACTTGGATCAACGGCTCTCCTCCTCCTGAGCTTTTAGCCTTTAGGAAATATGACGTCGTATCTCCCTTACACCTCCATAAGATCCCACGGCCCACGGAGATTCACGGTTTCTCCTCAGAGAATATCGACCGTCTATCTTTCCCAATGAATTCTGTGAAATGAACCAAGTATTCCTCCACGAGGACTTATCCACCTGCATGCACACTTGCAACACCTCTTACGAACTCCCAATCACGAATTCCCTGCACAGTTCTTCAGCAAAATTCAAAGGCCTATCCTTCCTGAGATTTCTCACCACTCTGAGTCTTAGAGAAGATTTTGGTTTGCGCGCACTCCTTGTGGAAACCTCCAGATACCTTCAAATATCTGAGAATTCTTCTACTCTTCGCACACCTGCAGCAGCAGTCCTTCAATGCTCCACTCAGATTCACAAACTGAGACTTTCCTTAGCCTGCGCACTCCTTGCACAGCTCCTATAACCCAATTTCACTTCTGGGTGAATGAGAACAAGAGTTAAACTATCTGAGCCTTCTGTCAATGCACTCCTTGCGGACGAATTCAACTGCACTCCTTGCAGGAATCCTTGCTCAGATAGAGAAACGATTGAAACTCATTTCTTCTCCTTCCTTTCTCAGATTTCAAACACTCAGCAAGAAATCATTCATACATAGCATGTAAAACAAATGCATAACAGGAAGTAAATACTCATGAGCATAGCATTCAGCACACATACACAGAGAACAAACACAAAACCATGGAGTTGAATCAACTTCTTCTATTAATTCAAGCTTTGTACATGGGTGTTCTTCCACAGCTCTCTGCTTCTCTTCTTCTCAATGCTCAGAATTATGTTACAATGCACAATGAGGGTGTCTATATCCCGTTTCCCTCTTTTTTTCTAAAATTGTCTAATCTAATATTAAAATCCTATCTACTTGCATTAACTATATTAAATTTCATCTATCTACTAAGGACGAGAGCATATGGCTCAAGGTCCTGATTACATTTACAAGTGCGCTTCATTAAATCTCCTCATTAATGTTCGTGCAACAGTTTCAAGGTGTTTTCAAAAATTTGTGTTGGCTTGTCCAGTTGTCCACTTGCATTCCGCGCTGGCTCGCTTGAACTGGGAGATGTGCCTGCATCACTTTCTTAAAGTAATAAACTTGTCTTTATCACCTGTCATGTGTTTTGAACAGCCACTATCAACATACCAACCACGTTTCTTCTGCTCAGCTTGTAGAGAAAGTGTGCATTCTTCATTTCTATATTGATTATTCTTTCTTATCCATGTTCTCTTCTGAGGTTCATGTCTATGACTATTGTTGTTATGTTGTGGTTCTCTAGGAGGGACTGTCATTCTACAATCTTTGGCCATGTGTCCAAAGTTGTTACGCTTGTATCATTCCACTTCAGTGCTCAATGATTCAAACCTATTGTAGTTTCTTCTCTATGTTTCACTAGGCCTTCTTGGATAACCCTTTTGTGTATGACTTTAAAAGTTGTTTATGTTCCTTCTATTAGCTCAGCAATTCATAGTTTTATGTCCAAAATTATTGTATGCATAACATAAACCAAAAAATATAGTTTGATACCTGGGAGTTGAAGATCTTCTGAAAGGAGTTACTCTTATTAATCCTTCTTCTTCCTAAGGCCTATTTGTTTCTATCAGTCATTGATTCTGAAATTTGAATCTTCTTAGTGGAGGAGTGTCCCTGTAATATTCCTTGTAGGTCTTCCTATCCCCTTTCATTGTTTCTTCATAGATTTTTGGATAGGTTTCTTGTTTTGTTTTTTTGGAGCTTGATCCCTTTTCTTCTTGATTGTATCCAAGTCCAGACTTGTCATGATGAGGCTTTTGACTGCTGATAATGTCATCCAAAACTTTTGAGTTGTTCTGCATATTTTTCTTTTGAAGATCCTTTCTCAATGTGACAATCTATGCTTCTGAATTTCCAATGATCCTGTCTTTTTCTTCTAACTATCCTTTGAGTGCTTCTTCAATTCTTTTGTCTTCTTCTATTTGAACCTTCAATTACATGATCATTTGTTCTAGTTCCTGAGTGTCTTATTTCTTGTCTTGTTCTGCTTGTAGCTTCTTGTTTTTCTTCTTTTCTCTTCTTATAACTTCTATGGAACTCAACAAATCTTCTCGATAGTCAACTTCTGACTCTTCATATTCTTCTTCGGTATCTTCTTTATCAGAGTCTTATATTTCCATAAATAGAACTCTTTATGTCTCACTGTCATTGACTTCATATTCATCTGATGAGGAGATGTCTTCTTTGGCGCATAAGCTTTTCTTGAAAGCTTTCTTATTTGTTCGTTTTCCTTTATATGTTCATTTTCTATTTGATTAATCTTCATCATGCCTCTTATTTTTCTTATTAGGACATTTGTTAGCAAAATGACCAATACCATCACAATTAAAACAAATCAATGGAAGCTTACCTTTATATTACCTTTATATTTTTCATTGGTTCCCTTGTTCAATCTTTTGACAAAGTTGGCCACTTCTTCATCATCTTTCGAGACATCACTGTTGCTACTATTTTCGTTTTTCCTTGTGATTTCCCTTTTGCTTTGACCTTTTGGATGCTTTGAAGGTTGCTTCTTTTATATCTGGATTTTCATGTTCAGTTCTCATTTCATATGTTGTGAATATTCCATGTAGTTCGTCCATGCTTATTGAGTGTAGATTTGTTCTTTTTTCTAGTGTTGATATCTTAGGATCAAAATGCATATGAAGATATCTTAGTACCTTTTGAAGAATTACAGATTATTTAATTTCTTGTCCCAATCCTATGATTGCATTTACTGTTTCATTGACTCATAAGAATTAAGCTGCAATATTCTCATCTTTCTTCATCTTTAGTTGTTCGAACTAACCTTTGTAAGTTTGAAGCTTTGTTTCTTTGACTTTTGAATCTCCTTCAAAAATATTTTGAAGTTTGTCCCAAATATCTTTAGCGGATTTACACTGTATAAATTTGGTGTATATCGATTCACCAAGACCATTCAAAAGTGCATTTGTGGCTTTGGAATTATTTTGACCGAGTTTTATTTTTCTTTCACTTGTTAGTGGAACTGCTAGCTCTTTGTATCCATCTACTATAGATTTCCAAATTTCAAATCCCTCTTATTGTATATATGTTTTCATCCTTATGCTCCATAATGCATACTTATGTCCATCAAACTGCGGTATTCCATTTTTATACAAGTTGTTTCTCTCCATGATCTACCTTTCAGTGGTTAAATTGATTCCTGAAGGAACCTGCTCTGATACCAATTGTTGGATTACTAAGAGGGGGGGTTGAATCGGTAATAGAGAAATGTAATCCTTTTTAACCATAAAATGAAAGTGTTATCAATGTAGCATTATCATCCAATAGTTGCAGAATAAATAAACAATGAACAAATGAGCAATCATACACATACACAGTACACCAATGTTTTTGCGTGGAAAGCCAAAGAGGGAGAAAACCACGAAATGTGTTTTCTTATATGTATTTAAGAATTACATTCATTAAAACCACCAACTTCCTTTGTTTTCCAACTACAACTGGAAGGATGATCCAACCCCCTAGTTTCTCATGCTACAACCTGAGGGAAGCTCCAACTCCCCAATTCTCTGGCTACAACCAGAAGGAGGTTGCAACCCCCTATCTTCTTCGGCTACAACCGAAAGGTGGCTATAACCACTTTTCCTTGCCTTGTCCAACCGCCATGACGTAGAAGTAAAATGATGGAACCACTGTCACACTATCATTGTGAGATATACCACTGTAAAATTGTACCAACCTGTACCATTCACCTGCAGCCAACCTGTACTACTGCCCTCCAATCAACCTATACCTAATTTGATCATGTATCAAACAAATACAACAAATATGCGACCTGTAGTTCTGCATCATACGTATGTGCACTCACTATCTGTTATGCAGCCCACGTATGTACGCATCCTATCTGTTATGAAGCCTGTGTATACCTTCTGAAAACTAGGGTTTTCTTTCTTTTGAAAACTTCTAACCTTCTGCAACTTCTTTCACATATATCTACAACGTTTCACTGTATCTAGACTGTAACTATACCCTATGCATGCATCCTCATACATAACCTTTACCCCAAAGCATATATATATCTTTATTCATGTGTCATACAAGTGTGTGTAATCATAAACAAGTGTAATCACCCTCACGTGATCTAGACATCAAACCCTTTTTTATATTCATCCTCTCAATGCATCAACCACTTCACAAATACAAGCTCTCAACCATGTACCATAAAAACCCTTAGCCATATTCCAAGAACTACAAAATGTTCTTCAACTCTAACAAGAAGTATCAATGATAAATATCGATTATACCAGTATTGTATTTCTGTAGATATGACTTATACAGAAGATCCCATGCAGCCACTAGTCTCTCTAGGGAGAATCCAAATATCTATAATTAATTCTCATGCATACATCAAAATCCAACTACTAATAGAAATAAGGAATGCCTTTTGAACCAATGGGTAGATCTGATGTATCTGATCTCTATAGACCTTCCTGGGATCTTTTTCTCAGAATCTAAAACCTCGGCTTCTTCATCTCCTCATATTTCCATGGATTTTCCCTCATGTATGCACCCTAATACACTGTCACTCGCGTATGTATGCATCTTATTGCATTGTTAGCCCGCGTACACCTCAGAACTTAGGGATTTTTAGTATTCTCTATAATTATGAAACTTTCGTCATCAACCCTTTGTGCTACCTCAGATTTTTGCAACTTCTGATATATCAATGAGTACCTGCAATAAGCCTTACATAATAATAGATATTCAATATTCTCAAGTGTTATTAAATGAGAGACCTTTGCCTCTTATTTATACTTTTGTGTAGCTTCCTCAAGGGGTTACCTTCTAACCATCTTAACCCACTTTCCTTAGTTTAGGTCTAACCCACTTCTAATCACTTGTCCGCTTAACTTAACCACTTTCCACAAATAGTAAGTTCTCCATTAACTTTGTTATTTAAATAATTTCTTTTGCATCCACTTTGACTTATAGTACACTCATCACTTCACTTTGTTATTTAAATAATTTCTTTTTTGCAACCACTTTGACTACTTTAACCTTTTGGGGCTTCTAGATGACTCATGAGGGTTCTCCAACTTCACATGGCCATAAATCTCTAACCGTGAGGAGTTATGTGACATTCCACATACCACCAGAAATGGTATGACATGTACTATCCATATAGAATATATCAAAACTCATAACATTATCCATCAATCAAACTTGGCTCTATTACTCAAACCTTTGTGCTACCGGAATTTTCTACCAGACTTTCTTCAAGGGTTTACATCAATGACAACCAACCTAAATAATCAACAAGTTCTTCCACCATGGCCTTCATTGTCATTAACATGGAAAAGAATGCCTCTTTAGTACTGAAAGTGATGCATCCTCCCTCCCCTTCTAGGGGATATGTGAGCTCCCGGTCTAGGATATTTCTTTCTTATGAATCAGATCGACTCTTCGGGTTCCTTATTGAAACCAAAACAATTATACACAGTCCCTCCTTCCTTTTGTGTGCAATTTTTGTTAGACCCATAGGCTCTGTCTTGGCCCCTTTGAAGATTTTAATTAATGGACGCTAACTCCCCTGGCTAGGTCCTTTCCTTCATATGACCTTGGTCTATGACCCAAGGTGTAAGTAGTGTGATTGCGGGCACGAGAAAGAGTGGTTTGAGACCAACCCACTTTTCTCCCCGCAATTCACCTCCTATCACCACGTGTCCCTTTTGTAATACTGTGGTTTAAATTTCGACCTGCTCTAATAAAATTAAATCCCGAGCATGTTCTGCCCCTGCAATCCAACTCGACCATCGATCTTCTAACCTTAACGGTGTTTCGTGATCAACGGCTAAGATCTACTCTCTCTTTCTTTCTTTTCTCCTCCTTTCATGCACCTTCCCAGAACTCCAATGATTTGTTGACACATACCCCCTTTCAATCAATGGTCGTGATTTATTTCGGCAATCTGGGCTTTGGGGTTTTCAACTCTCAACCTTCACTTCAACTGTAGTGGTTATCTCCCGAAGTGGAAGATCTACTAACACCTATCCCTCACAAACAGACGGTTAAGATGAACTCCGACTCTCCAGACTTCGAGAGTTCTTGTTCAACACCTTCTCTTTTTTTCGGAGTGGCAAATATTTTTCCACACGTCCCACCATGATGGACAGTTCTAATGGATTTCGGAACTCTGCACTCTGATTGTTCTCAAATCTTCACAACACAAATATTTGGAGTAATTTCTTCCGAAGTGTCGGACTTTCTGACACCTGTCCTCCTTGATCCAACAGTTATCCAACGAAGTGAATCTTTGTCCTCCACGCGTCCCTTCATAGATCAACGATCCACGTTTTTCCCTTGGGATCAATAACTCCCATCTGCTTCAGAACTTTGGCCCTTTCAACCAGATCAATGGTCCTTCACTCCCTTCTCAATCAATGATCGAGATATCCTTCGGGACTTCAGCATTCTCCCCCTCCTCTTTCCTCCAGATTTCTAGATCTGGCACTGCGTTTCCACCTTCAAATCGACGGCTCTTATCCACTTCGGGACTTCGACCTTCAAGATTCTCAAATCTCAACTTCTCCTTCTTCACTTTTATCCCAGATTTATTTCCCCTGGAGTTCATGATCTGACAATGCGTGTCCTTTCGTAGATCGATGGTTAAGATTTACTTTGGCACTCTGGTCTACAAGAGTTTCAATTCTCAACTGAACCCCTCAAATTGATTTCCCCGAAGTTCACAATTCTTCACCACATGTCCTATGGATCTGATGGTCCAGATCTTCTCTGGGTCTTCAGCTCTTCGTCAGTTCGGTGCTTCAGGAGTTTCAATTATCAAATGAAACTCTCATGTGATTTCTCTGAAGCCTCTAATCTGCTAACACGTATCCCCAGGTGATCAATGGCCAAGATTTACTTTAGTTGTTTCTCCTCCTCCTTGTCCACAAAATTTTGAATTTGTGGATCTCGTGCCACCTATCCTCCTTGACGATGGATGGTCCAAAATCACTTCGGGACTTTAGGACTTTGACAAGTCCACCCTCCTGCACACCCAAGGGTTAAGTCTCGTGCACTTATTCCCAGATCCAATGGTTGTTGGTCCTTTGCACTCAGATCAACAGATGGGATCTGTTCCTCTCCTCTGAGATTCCTTTGTTAACTGGACGTTGATCTAACGGTCTAGGATCCTCCCCACAACCAATCTGATGGTTGTTGTCACTCCTCCTCCTGAGATTTTGACTTCTTCCGACTTGGAAGAGTTTTTCAGTTTTCAAAGGCTTCGGCCTTTGAACTTTCTCCTATGGACTCGACTATTTGGGGTCTCGCCTTCTCTTTTGAGAGCATTATCTCTTCTAAGATTTAGGACTTGAAATAATTATGTCTCCTACGCACTCCTTGCATTATCTCTTTTGAGATTTTTGATTTACTCAGTCTCTTAAGGGTCTCGACCCTTCTGTTTCCTTTCAAAGGAAAACTTTGTGCCCTCGTGGCAACCTCATGTTCAATGCACGCCTTGCAGAGCTCCTTATTACGGAGTGTTCAGTAACTATGTTTCTCTCTAAAATCAACATAGAGTTATTCCTATGCACCCCTTGAACTTCTGTTGATGAAGATCAATGCTATCTCTCCTAAGATTTTCTGAGGTTAACTCACCTCTATCAACGCATTCCTTGCAGACTATGTGCACTACTTGCACTCGAAAACTCAAAGAAGAGAAACAATTGAAACTTATTCAATACTTCACCAGTTCATACATTCAAAACATGAATGACATATAAAAGCATAGCAATAAACACAAATACATAAACACACCATATGCAGGAAAAATTGCTTTTCTATTATCTCTGTGTGTCTATACAGATGTTTACAAAAATTGGACTGCAACAGAGTCCCCATTCTCTCAAGTTCTCCTAACCTAACTCTATCCTGAGTTATGCTTCTAAGACATCTCTCTCTCTCTCTCTCTCTCTCTCTCTCTCTCTCTCTCTCTCTCTCTCTCTCTCTCTCATTTACAAAAGAGGGCTCTACGAACTTATCCTCTCCACCCAACCTCATCTATTACATTGAAGTTTCATAAATGGCCATCTAGTCTGAATTAAACGTAGATCCATCACCCTATCAGCGATTAAAGGTGAACTTAACTTATGTCTATACAAAGACATGGCTTGGTCTTCACTCGACCTTATAGCAAAAATCTATATGGGATTAGACTTCAAATTTAAAAATGGGAGGGTCGGTGCCTCTCCCTCTCTTAAATGTGTGTTGATGTGCTAGAATGTTGGCGTGTTTTTGACGTGGAGAGATGCTCCTACATCATACTCCACTGCTGGGAAAATCATGAGCTCCTTCTCATGATCTCCTCCTCTCTAGTGTTGAAATCCTCCTAGATCCAAAACTCTTCCTTGGATTTCTCCTCTTTATCCTCTGCCTTGTTGTTGTTGATGTTGCTACATATTCTTCTTCTTCTTCCCTGATGCTATGGCAGGTTCTCCTCTGCTCAGATTTCCTTTGTTGAATGCTTCTTATGCTGACACCAACATCAGCTTCCTTATCTCCTCTATCACTCTGTCCAGCTGCTCCAATGGTTGGCTCTTCTTATGCAGTCTTCTTTGCTGCAAATCTTCCTCCTCATACACATCAAAGGGTAGATCATCCTGATCTCCCATGTCGTTTTCTTCTCCTGTGGCATTAGCTTTCCACCATGTTGTCTCATCACTGAGTTGTTGCTCAACTTCCTCCTATGAAATTTTGGTTTCTTATGTCAGCTCCTCTTGTTTTGTTATATCTCCAACTTCCTCTAACTTCTCCCCTAGCTGGTATGCTCCTCCATCTGCTTCCAACTTAATGTGTTGGATGTGCTTGCTTTGCACTATCACCCATCTCTTTAGGGCTTCCAGTTCCTCATACATATCAGCAAAGTTTATTTTGTCCTCTCCCTCTTCTACTATAGACTCCAGTGTTGTAGTCATCTCCTTTTCATCTTCCTGACTGAAAATTTGGAGCAATTATGTCGAATTCTCTTCTCCTGAAATTTGCATGATTGTCTCCTGGCAGCCATTTGCTAGTTTTTTATTGTCCAACCAAACCTAAAACATTCTCAACTCCATATCCCTCTGAGTGAGCATCTCAACTGTGTGCCCATATTCCTCTTCTCCTTGGGAAACTTCTGATATCTTCTCATTTATCATGACAGTCACCGCTAGTTGTCCTTCCTCTGTTGTTGCATTTTTGTCATGTGCATTGGCCTCTGCCTGGCTGCTTGGTAGGAATTCCTTGATTCCTCCAATGAGAAAAATACTCTTCTAATCCTCCTCCTGGATGGAGAAAGTATTTAACTTCTCATCATCTTCATTCATATGGTCTAAAAACCCATATGAATCTTCATCAATTAGCACTCCTTGCTGGTATGAAATCTCAACAGAGTCCATGAGACTCTCAGACAGTCTCATCTCTTTCCCCTTTCCCACCTGGCAATTTGGAGTTTCTTCTCTTCTGCCCACCTGGAAGTTTATGAGATCTTCGGCTAATCTCATCTCATTTCCCACCTGGCAATATGAATTCCCACTATTGTCCTCCTGACATTCTAAGAGATCCTCACTTGATCTCATTTCACTACCCACCTGGCAATATGAAAATCCATTTCTTCCCTCCTAGCAGTTTATGAGATCTTTGACTGATCTCACCTCCTCCTCATCACTGAGGTGTCTCCCAAATTTTGGTTCACAGATGTGAATCAGTTCCTCCTCTGTGTCACTAAGGTTTTTAGCATGCCTTAGCCACCTTTTCAACTCTTGTTGTTACTTTCTAACCAAAAAAAATTGAGCAGGCCATTTTACTTTCCTATTCAGATGTAATCTGTACCTCCAGCGTACCTTTTCCTCCTGGTGCATCCTCAATGCTAGCCTCTCCATCCTTTCCCTTATCTCATTAAGCTCCAGATCCATCTCTGGATTGCATTTATGCTTGTGGTCTTCTCTTCGACCACGCTCATGGCCTTCAGCAGCCATTTTCACCTTCTATCTTCCCTCTTGGAAAGTCTATTGTTCACTCTGCAACTGAGGGCATCTCCATCTCCTCCTACAACTCACTTGGTTGTTCAATTTGTTGTTTCACACTTGCAACAATCGTGCACAGAGCACCACACTCAGCCTTATTTCACCTATTGTCTATAGGCAAAGTTTAACTTATGATACTACTTGATGTTATCAGATTATCTCCTTTCACCGTATCTCCTTTGTATTCTATCTACAAACAATCTCAATATCAACTCTGATACCACCTGATACATCCCCCCTCCCCTTCTGGGGGATTTGCGACCTCCCAGACTAGGATATTTCTTTCTTCTGAATCGGATCGACTCTTTGGGTTCCTTATTGAACCCAAAACAATTATACATAGGCCTCCCTTCCTTTTGCATGTGGGTTCTGTTAGACCCGTGGGCTCTGTTTTGGCCCCTTTGAAGAATTTAATTAATGGATTCTAACTCCCCTCGCTAGGTCCTTTCCTTCATATGACCTCGGGCTATGACCCGAGGTGTAAGTATGTGATTGCAGGCATGGGAAAGAGTGGTTTGAGACCAACCCACTTTTCTCCTCGCAATTCATCTCTAATTGCCACACGTCCCTTTTGCAATACCGTGGTTTAAATTATGGCCCGCTCTAAGAAAATTAAAGCCCAAGCGTGTTTTCCCCCGCAATCCAGCTCGAACATTGATCTTCTGACCTCGACGGTGTTTCGTGATCAACGACTGAGATCTATTCTCTCTTTCTTCCTTCTCTCCTCCTTTCATGTGCCTTCCCAAACCTCCACGATCTGTGTACACGTACCCCCTTTCAATCAAGGTCGTGATTGATTTCAACAATCTGGGCTTCGGGGTTTTCAACTCTCAACCTTCACTTCCTCTGCAGTGGCTATTTCCTGGAGTGGAAGATTTGTTGACACCTATCCCTCGCAAATGGACGGTTCAGATGAACTCTGGCTCTCTAGCCTTTGGGAGTTCTTGTTCAACACCTTCTCTTTCTTCCGAAGTGGCTTTCTCCTAGAGTGACAGATCGTTTTCCATGTGTCCCACCTTGATGGATGGTTCTAATGGACTATGAAAATCTGCGCTCCTCTTGTAATATCCCTCGGTCGAACCCAATTGTAATGTAATATAAATGTAGTTAAGTTGGTGAGCTATTTTGACCTCATTTGCTAATGCACATCATGTGGCATAGTGCATGCATGAACTGCGCAGTAAAATGATGTAATATGCACATTCCAGGATACCGCACGCAGTAGCTACAGTGCGCGTAGTATGGAGGACAATGATCTTCGTGTATATGATATGTGTTATAGGCTGGTGAGCCGGTTATTATAAGTTGGGATGCTTATGTTTTGGTATTGGGTCGGAACGCCTAGATGTCAAAGGCCAATGCGCCTACTTTGTACATGAATCATGATTAATATAAAATACATCGTTGTGCGCAAACCGACCATGATAAAAGAGATGGGGGACTAAACTTCACCAGTTAGGGAAAGGGAGGGCCAAAAGTCAAGGGAATATTATATTAATATTTCCTAAAGCGTAAAAGTATGGATAATTATTTTATCCTAAGTTTCAAAGTTGGGGACAAGTGGACCAAAGTAACTTCTGATATGACAAGTGTCAAGTTGGGGACATGCATTCATATCATGGGGGACTTAGCTCATTTGGGGACTATTCACGGGATTCTTACAAGTAGCCTGACCATCATTATCACCATCACTTCCACGAAGAGTTTACAGTGATTCCTTTCCACACTCAGTTATCCAGTCAATGATTCCATGACCATTTTCACTCATGCATTCTGTTATCCTTGAGACAGCCATTTCACCATTTTGGAGCATGTTCCCATAGCCATTTTCGGTTGGTGTACCTGGTTAGCTTGGAGCGGGATTGAAGAAGCAGGTTGTCAGGCCTGTGAGCAATTCTCTGAGTGAGAGAATTGTTCGGGATTGATTCTCGAAGGTGCTAAACTGCAGCTATAGCACTCTAAGACTTCCAGTCCGGCATGTTATTGAAGCCCTGGAAGGGAAGTGGGGTAGTCGAGGGACTGTTGAGAAAAGAACGGGCACACTTCCTTGGGTGGGACAGGCATGTGGGGAATGAGAGGCTGTAGGCTATTAGTTGAGTGAGCACCTGAGATGGAGTCTTTCCTATTGCCCATGAGCCTTAGCCTAGATAGGAACCCTTTACCCTAGGTGGAGTTCAGTCCCAGCTCGGGGGTGACTCACTGTTGAGAGTGATGAGCAGTGTAGTCTAAGGCTGGGAGGTTCGTGGATGGTCTGTATGCGGTTGGTGACAATATTTCTAAGATATGTACCAATTGTATGGTAAAATGATATGCTACTTTGTTATTTACATACCTATGTTATGGTTTATCATATATGTGATTATAATTGCCTGTATGTTTTTGGGTAATTCCCTGTAAATGTTGCATATCTGTAGTTACTGTTATTTCAGTATAAAATTCATATGTTATAGAAAGTAATTGTTTGTTTATGTTTATATGTAAAGATTTCGCAAGAGTGTTGTATGTATATGTTTTAGTTGCATGCAGTTTAAAGAGTAAATTTATGTGGTATAGCTCAATTGACTACTGGGTATGTTACCGTATGTTCCACAGTAAGGGAATGAAATCGTTCCCTAGAGTAGCATGGTCCAGCCTGTAAAGGCTAGGAATGTTACCGACTGGTGTCAGAGCATGAGTGGTTTCTCTGGAGTGGCATCCCACACCCTGTGGGTGGTCGGGGGAACATTACAAATTGGTATCAGAGCTTCAGTTCAACACTGAGCTTAGATGGGCCAAAGGGGTTCAGTTGAAGAAAATATTCACAAAATAGTAACTTCAAAGTGACCAAAATTGGAGTCATGGAGTGTCCATGGAAAAGGTTGGCGTGTTGGTGCGCACGCTAAATTTTGGCACCGCGCAAGAAAACGTTGGCGTGCCAGTATGCGTGGTAAATTGTGGCGTTGTGTGGAAGATTATTGTGCAGATGCACGCGCTGAATTTAGCCTTGGGTGGTGAGCACACACATAGTAATGTGCACATGGGGTGCGGAAGTATTGCTTAACACAGAGGAGTTTTTTTGGTACACACGTAAGTATGAGTATAAGTTGTTTCGTGACAGTGTATTCAGTAGTGTGCGCAAATAAGTGGGTGCTATGGAATATGTTGAACTTGACATGGTGCATGCATAGGACGAAATGCATGTGGAATATCAGTACGTGGTACCAAAACTATGCACAGTGGATATTGGCACACAACGCAAGAGTACTGCGCGTAAGTTGTCGATGGGACGAAGAAGAAATGCACAGTAGATATAGGTGCGCGGAAAAGAGTTTTACCTTGTGATATTGCTATGAACGATAAATATTAATGAACAAGTCAAATTTTAGTGCACACAAATTTGCTTGGAAGGCGATGAGTCTGAGTTTAATTTTCATAATAATAAAAGAAAAAATAAATAAACACACAACCGCATCGAAGCATTAATTAAAAATAATTCCGAGTTTATTTTCCTCTGATTCAAACAGATGAAAATAAAATATAAGATTACAAAAAAAAAAATTATAAAAGAAAACAAGATTCATAACATCACCAGATAGAAATTGTAATAAAACAGTCTAAAATCCGTTTCTGTATTTATATAATCGTATTAATCACAAAATTACAAAAGGGTGATGACAACAGTTAGCCTGTTGTGAAAAGGGTTGTTTAAAGAATAGGCCTATCATCTCTGATACTCTTTACCTCCGTTACCAGTTGTTCAAAATTCATTGAGACGTGCTTATTTTAGTTGAAGACTTACTTCATCTTATCGATCTCTGCCTTTAAAGAAGAATCTAACTAGACTGGTTGATTCTCTCCAACACTTTCGGCCACTTCAGCCGTAGATTCCTCTTTCTTCTGTCGCTTACTCCTTTTATTCTTAGCGGTTGTCCTATTGATGACTAAATCCTTCATAGTGGGATTCATCCTGACTTCCAACCGCAAGTCTATAGTGGGCTCTGTGTGGAACTTAGTTGCTAGAATGTGCGCAAAGACCCTTTCGTCCTTATTCCCAGGAAAGTCTAGCATGTTGCTTGAATAACCAGTCTCACTCGATTTAGCCTTGTCCATGTATCTCAGGTTGTGGATACCAAAAGGATTTTACAGAGAGCAAAAAGTTGAGCAGTTTGGACATTACTTTAATTATGGATACGCAGATACCTTCATACTTAGGGAGTGGTAATTATAGAATTCCATTTATGAAGCACAGACGGATTACGTACAAGAGCATTGGGTTGCCATGCTCGACCAATCCATTTAGAATGATTATCTTTTTAGTTCGTTACATGGTATCGTTCAACTGACATCACATGGTTGCGAAGTACCAAACGAGTGAAGCAGGGTGATCTGACTAGCCGTTGCCCGCTCCACGAGTGGTGGATTTGACATGTTGAGACACATGATACTTCATCTTGGCAAAAGTGGTTTCGGAAAACCACCTTCTTGTACAATTGTATCTTTGAAGGCACAGTGTGTCTGTGTTTTCAAGACTTGAGTCTTATCCAAAATTGTCATGGTGATAACACTAAGAAATCGGGAGAGATAATTCTAATGTGTATATTGAACCAAAATGGTGCATATTCTCATGAATTGTTGAATTGTTAGCCTGATAATTTTCGATGGTTGCATGTTTTGCAGAATTAACAACAACTCGATCAGATCATACCAGTGCAGAGTCCATAGGAATGGAAGAAGCACAGGGGAATTATAGTCAGCAAGATGAGAGCAGAGGAGTGGATGTCCATTTGGGCATGGAAGGAACGAACTCCAATGGACATGGAGAAGAAAGGAATGAAGATATGAATATGTCTAAGACCATTAAGAAATTACAGAAGGATGTCCAAATCCATAAAGATGATAATGAAAGGCTTATGAAATCCAAAGAGAAGCAGGATGACTTCAACATGAAGTTATTGGAGGGTTTGAACAGAATAGAAGAGAAATTGGTTAAGGAGAGTGGCTCAAGTAAATCTGGGAGTCACAAACCTTCATAGGAGAAAAGAAAAGCAAAAAGTGCTAGTAGACATCACCATCATTCTCAAAGGCATTCCAATAATAAAATAGGCAACAGCTCAAGTCTATCCCCTGTCAGAAGGTATAAGAGATATAGGGTGGATGAGATGAGAGGAGAAATGAACAAAATCAAACCTCCTACATTTGATGGTGAGCACAAGAAGGATGAATATGCAGAAACATGGTTACTAGGCATTAGAAAGTATTTTCAATTGCATAATTATTCTTCTCATGCAGAAGGTAGAATCACTATCTATCAACTCAAAGGAAAGGCCTCCATGTGATGGGATCAACTTGTGCAGGTGCAGCACATCGTAGAGAAAGGTTTTACTTGGAGGGAATTCAAAAAGTATTTTGACAAGAAGTACTTGACTAAGAGATACTATGACAAGAAAATGAAAGAGTTCTTTGAACTCAAGCTTGGAAGTATGACCATATATGAATATGAGAGAAGGTTTTTGGAACTATTGAAGTATGTCTCTTTCACCAAGGGTGAGACAGTCAAAATTCAAAGGTATTTAAGTGGATTTCCATCGTTCATCAGTGACAAAATATAGTATGATGATCCCAAGACATTAGAAGAGACCATAAGGAGAGCTAAATGCCTCTATGATCAGCAGAAAGCAAGGCCATCTTTCCAAAAGGATTGGGAAGACAATAAGAAATTCAAGATGGATCAGAGGAAGAAGGGAGCTAAGCCACCATTCTTCATAAATAATCCACAAGGACAACAAATGCCTAAAGAACCCATAACGATTGACACAGGGATTGAAAGGCCAAGGCAGCCACCTATGCAATGTTGGGGTTGTAAAGGGGACCATAGGTTCAGAGATTGTCCTCATAGAGGTGAAAAAGGTAGGGTTGTTCACAATGTACAATGAGCTGAAACAGTGGAGGACATGGGCAGATATGTGCCAAGGATTTATGCAACCCTGGACAACAAGCAAGCAGAGTATCAGTCCCACATGATTGAAGTGGAAGGTATGATCAACAACCAAACCCTTCCTATTTTGATTGATTCAGGAGCTACTCATTATTATATAGACCCTAAGATGGTGGAAAGTTTGCAGTTGCCAAGAAGCAAGCATGGGAAATCCTGGTTGGTGCAACTGGCTACAGGAGCCAAAAGAAAGGTTAATTTCATGGTTAATTCATGCCTCATAGACATGAATGGAATGAACACCAAGGCAAATTTAAACATCTTGCCTTTAGGTTCCTATGACTATCTAATTGGGATGGATTGGTTGGAACAACATCACACTCTCTTAGACTATCAAAACAAAGCATTTACTTGCCTAGATGAGGAAGGGAAACTAAGGAAGGTACAGGGAATCCCCAAGGCAGTAACCATTAGAGAAATTTCAGCATTGTAGTTGAAGAAGTGTTACAGAAAAGGATGTCAAATAATTGCAACTCATTTGGCAGAGACACCTAGAGATAAGGTGCCAAATTTGGAATATTGTGTAGTCCTGGAAGATTTTGAAGATGTTTTCAAGGAGGTACCCGGACTACCCCCAAGGGGAGACATTGATTTCTCTATAAATTTGATGCTTGGAGCAGTGCCAGTATCAAAGACTCCTTACAGAATGAGTACACCAAAATTGAAGGAGTTGCAAATGCAGCTTGAAGAACTTCTAAAGAAGGGGTATATACACCCAAGCATGTCACCTTGGGGTGCCCCAGTCTTGTTTGTGAGAAAGAAAGATGGAACACTAAGGTTGTGCATTGACTTCAGACAGTTGAATAAAGTGACTGCTAAGAACAAGTATCCTCTACCAAGGATTGATGATCTCTTTGATCAATTAAAAGATGCAAAGATATTTTTAAAGATAGATCTCAGATCAGGATACCATCATGTAAGAATTAAAGAAGAAGATATTAGCAAGATCGCCTTTAGGACAAGGTATGGTCGTTATGAGTTCACAGTGGTACCATTTGGGTTGTCAAATGCACTAGCTATTTTCATGTGCTTAATGAATGGTGTTTTCCGAGAGTATTTAGACAAGTTTGTCATTGTCTTTTTGGATGACATTCTTATATATTCCAAGTTAGAGGAAGAGAATGAACATCATTTGAGGATGGTGTTGCAAGTATTAAGAGAGCATCAGTTATATGCCAAATTGAGCAAGTGCTCATTTTATCAGAAACAGATTCATTATTTGGGGCATATCATTTCAAAGGATGGGATAGCAATGGATCCTGATAAGAAAGAGGCCATTAGAGAATGGTCAGCACTGAAGAATGTGACAGAGGTGAGATCATTCATGGGTCTTGCAGGCTACTACAAAATATTTATTGAAGGATTCTCAAAGATTGCACACCCAATCACTTCTTTGCAAAGAAAGGGAGTGAAGTTTCAGTGGAAACTGGATTGCGAGAAGAGTTTCCAACACTTGAAACAATTATTGACAAGTGCTCAAATATTAAGGATCGCATACCCAGAAGAATACTTCATCGTATGCACCGATGCATGTAATGAAGGACTTGGTAGAGTCCTCAGTCAAAATGGGTTTTTCATATGTTATGAATCAAGGAAGTTGAAGGATCATGAAAGAAACTATGTCACTCATGATTTGGAGGTTCCATCCATAGTGCATTTCCTAAGGAAATGGAGACACTACCTCATGGGAAAGAGTTTTGAGCTAAGAACAGACCACAATGGTCTGAAATATTTATTTGATCAGCCAAATCTAAATGCTAGACAAAGTAGATGGTTAGAATTTCTAAGCGAATATGACTTTGATATAAAGCATATCAAGGGGAAAGAGAATAAAGTGGTTGATGCACTCTGCAGGAAGGTGCATGAATTACATGCTACAGCCATTAGCATGTACCAAACTGATATTAAAAGAAAAATTATGGAGGTTGCAAATGCAAATCTGCAATACAAAGAATTGGTAGAAATGCTACAGCAAGGTAAGATGCTTCAGAAGGTGGATAATTATAAGTTGGGAATAGATGGAATATTGTTGCGCAAGAACAAGATTTTTGTTCCAAATGTCTAGGACTTGAAACGTATGATTTTGCATGAAACACATAATGTTCCTTATGCAGGGCACCCTGGATATCAGAAAATCATGGCAGTGATCAAGATCCATTACTTTTGGCTATGTATGAAGAAATATATCGCCAAGTACATCGCTAGATGTATGGAATGCTAGAAAGTGAAAGTTGAGAATAGGCACCCAGCGGGATTGTTGCAACCTTTAACCATTCCTGAGTGGAAGCGGAAAATGGTGACAATGGATTTTATTATGGGATTTCCTAGAACATGCAAGCTTCGTGATTCGATCATGGTGGTGGTGGACAAGTTTATGAAAGATGCCCATTTTATTCCACTGAAAACTAAGCACAAGGCAGCAGAGATTGTTGATATTTTCATGAAGGAAGTGGCATGATTGCACGGGATTCCTAAAACAATTGTGTCTGACAGAGACCCAAAATTCACCTCGAATTTTTGGAAAGGATTCAGAATGAATCTAAACTTTAGTACATCTTATCATCATGAGTCTGATGGACAGACAGAGAAGGTGAAAAAGGTGATAGAAGATATACTGAGAATGTATGTGATGGACAAACCATTGAAATGGGAAGACTACCTACACTTGGTAGAATTCGTGTACAACAATGGGTATAAAGCATCATTGAAGATGATCCCATTTGAATCACTTTATGGTAGAAAGTGCAATACTCCAATGAGTTGGGATAATCCATTTGATAGGACAGTAGTTGGGCCAGAGTTGCTCACGGAAATGGAGGACCAAATGACAAAAATTAAGCAGAATTTAAAAGCTGCCCAAGACAGATAGAAACATTATGATGATAAGAATAGAACCCACAGAGAATTCAAAGTGGGTGATCATGTTTTCCTGAAATTAAAAGCTAACAGGAGTTCCCTGAAGCTCGGAAGTTGCACGAAGTTGGCAGCCATATTTTGTGGGCCTTTTGAAATCCTAGAGAGGATTGGTCCAGTTGCTTATATGATTACATTACCTGCATCTATGTCTGTTCATAATGTCTTCCATGTATCATTGCTAAAGAAATATATACCTGATGTTAATCATGTTATTGACTAGAATGTGATTCAGGTGGAGCAAGAAGGTGCTTTTCAAGTGCATTTGGTTCGCATTTTGGACCGGAAATTCAAACAGCTCCAAAACTGAGCCATAGGGCTTGTAAAGGTTCAATGGACCTGGTACGGACCTGAGGATGCTAATTGGGAGCATGAAGATGCAATGCAAACAGAATACCCACATATTTTTCAAGATTTTTGAAAACTCTGTTATATATGGGTGTATGATGCACTGAGGACAGTGCATAAATAAGGGGAGGGGATTGTAATATCCCTCGGCCAAACCCAATTGTAATGTAATATAAATGTACTTAAGTTGGTGATTTGTTTTGACCTCATTTGTTAATGCACCTCATGTGGCATAGTGCGCGCATGAAGTACGCAGTAAAATGATGTAATATGCACATTCCAAGATATCGCACATAGTAACTAGGGTGCACGTAGTATGGAGGACAATGAGCCTCGTGTATATGATATATGTTATAGGCTGGTGAGCCAGTTATTATAAGTTGGGATGATTATGTTTTGGTATTGGGCCGGAACGCCTAGATGTCAAAGGACAATGTGCCTACTTCATATATGACTCATGATTAATATAAAATTCATCGTTGTGTGCAAACTGACCACGATAAAAGAGATGGGGGACTAAACTTCACCAGTTAGGGAAAGGGAGGGCCAAAAGTCAAGGGAATATTATATTAATATTTCCTAAAGCGTAAAAGTATGGATAATTATTTTATCCTAAGTTCTAAAGTTGGGGACAAGTGGACCAAAGTAACTTCTGATATGAAAAGTGTCAAGTTGGGGACATGCATTCATATCATGGGGGACTTAGCTCATTTGGGGACTGTTCACGGGATTCTTACGAGTAGCCTGACCATCATTCTCACCATCACTTCCACGAAGATTTCACAGTGATTCCCTTCCACACTCAGTTATCTAGTCAATGATTCCATGGCCACTTTCACTCATGCATTCCATTATCCTTGAGATAGCCATTTCACCATTCTGGAGCCTATTTCCATAGCCCTTTTCGGTTGGTGTACCTGGTTATCTTGGAGCGGGATTGAAGAAGCGGGTTGTCAGGCCCGTGAGAAATTCTTTGAGTGAGAGAATTGTTGGGGATTGATTCCCGAAGGTGATAAACTATAGCTACAATTCTCTGATACTTCCAGTCCAGCCTGTTGCTGAAGCTCTAGAAGGGAAGTGGGCCAGCCGAGGGACTTTTGAGAAAAGAAGGGGCACACTTCCTTGGGTGGGACAGGCATGTGGGGAATGAGAGGTTGTAGGTTGTTAGTTGAGTGAGCACCTGAGGCGGAGTATTTTTTCTTTCCCATGAGCCTTAGCCTGGATAGGAACCCTTTACCCTGGGTGGAGTTCAGTCCCAACTCGGGGGTGACTCACTATTGAGAGTGATGAACAGTGTAGTCTAAGGCTGGGAGGTTCATGGATGGTCTGTACACGGTTGGTGACAATATTTCTAAGATAAGTACCAATTGTATGGTAAAATGATATGCTACTTTGTTATTTACATTCCTATGTTATGGTTTATCATATATGTGATTATAATTTCCTGTATGTTTTTGGGTAATTCCCTGTAAATGTTGCATATCTGTAGTTACTGTTATTACAGTATAAAAGTCATATGTTATAGAAAGTAATTGTTTGTTTATGTTTATATGTAAAGCTTCCGCAAGAGTGTTGTATGTATATGTTTTAGTTGCATGCAATTTAAAAAGTAAATTTATGTGTTATAGCTCAGTTGACTACTGGGTATGTTATCGTATGTTCCGTAGTAAGGGAATGAAAGCGTTCCTTAGAGTAGCATGGTACGGCCTGTAAAGGCTGGGAATGTTACCGACTAGTGTCAAAGCATGAGTGGTTTCTCTGGAGTGGTGTCCCACGGCCTGCGGGTGGTCGGGGAAATGTTACACCTCTCAAATCTTCACAACACAAATCTCTGGAGTAATTTATTCCGGAGTGTTGGACTTTCTAACACCTATCCTCCCTGATCCAACAGTTGTCCAACAAAGTGAATCTTTGTCCTCCACACCTCCCTTCATAGATCAATGATCCACGTTTTTCCCTTGGGATCAACGACCCCCGTCTACTTCGAAACTTCATCCCTTTCAACCAGATCAATGGTCCTTCACTCCCTTCTTGATCAATGATCAAGATCTCCTTCAGGACTTCAGCATTCTCCCCCTCCACTTTCCTTCGTAGTTCCAGATCTAGCACCGCGTGTCCACCTTCAAATCGACGGCTCTCATCCACTTCAGGATTCTCAAATTTCAACTTCTCTTCATTTTCTTTTCTCCTGGAGTGATTTCACCTGAAGTTCACGATCTGACGGTGTGTGTCCTCCCAAAGATCGACGGTTAAAATTTACTTCGTCACTCCTGGCTTCGGGAGTTTCAACTCTCAATTGAACCCCTCGAAGTGATTTCCCCAGAGTTCACAATCTGTCACCACGTGTCCTTTGGATCCGATGGTCCAAATATTCTCCGAGTCTTCGACTCTTCGGCACTTTGGGAGTTTCAATTCTCAAATGAAACTCTCGTGTGATTTCTCCGAAACCTCTAATATATTGACACGTATCCCATGGCGATCATCAACCAAGATTTACTTCAGTTGTTTCTCCTCCTCCTTGTCCACAAACTTCTGAAGTTGTGGATCTTGCACCACCTATCCTTCTTGACAATGGATGGTCCCAAATCACTTCGAGACTTCGGGACTTTGACAAGTCCACCCTCTTGCGTACCCAAGGATTAAGTCTCGTGCACTTACTTCCGTATCCAACCGTTGCTGGTCCTTTGCGCTCAGATCCAGGGGATGGGATTTGTTCCTCTCCTCTATGCTTCCTTTTTTCACTGGACATTGATCTAACGGTCCAGGCTCCTCCCCACAACCAATCTAATGGATTTTTTCACTCCTCCTCCGGATATTTTGACTTCTTCCAAATTGGAAGAGTTTGTCAGTGTTCAAAGGCTTCGGCCTTTGAACTTTCTCCTGCTGACTCGACTATCTAGGGTCTCTCCTTCGCTTTTGAGAGTGTTATCTCTTCTGAGCTTTAGGACTTGAAATAAGTCTATATCCTACGCACTCCTTGCATTATCTCTTCTAATATTTTCAATTTACTCAATCTCTTAAGGGTCTCGTCCCTTTTGTTTCCTTTCAAAGGAAAACTTGGTGTCCTCCTGGAAACCACCTGCTCAATGCACACCTTGTAGACCTCCTTCTTACAGAGTGTTCAGTAACTTTTTTTCTCTCTAAACTCAACAGAGATTTATTCATGTGCACCCCTTGCACGTCTACTGATGAAGATCAACACTATCTCTCCTGATCTTTTCTGAGGTTAACTCACCTCTGTCAGTGCACTCCTTGCACTTGAAAACTCAAAGAAGAGAAGCAATTGAAACTTATTCAATACTTCACTAGTTCATACATTCAAAACATGAATGACATATAAAAGAATAACAATGAACACAAATACATAAACACACTATATGCAGGAAAAATTGCTCTTCTATTATCTTTCTGTGTCTATACAAATGTTTACAAAAATTGGACTGCAACAGAGTCCCCATTCTCTCAAGTTCTCCTAACCTAACTCTATCCTGAGTTCTTCTTCTAAGACCTCTCTACCAAAATATTTGTCTCTCTCTCTCATTTACAAAAGATATCTATGCACGCTTATCCTCTCCACCTAACCTCATCTATTACATTGAAGTTTCATAAATGGCCATCTAGTCTGAATTAAACGTAGATCCATCACCCTGTCAGCCATTAAAGGCAAACTTAACTTCTTCTTGTACAAAGACATGGCTTGGTGTTCACTCAACCTTACAACATGAATCCATATGGGATTAGATTTCAAATTTAAAAATGGGAGGGTCGGTGCCTCTCTCTCTCTTAAATGTGTGCTAATGTGCTGGAATGTTGGTGCGTTGTTGAGGTGGAGTGATGCTCCTGCATCAGAAAGGATTTGGATTACAAGAATCCAAGTCTTTTTTTGAAACCATTTCTTGCTTCTAAAATTCACACCTTGAACCAATATCGGGAATGTACTCTTTAAATGATCCTTCACCAAGCTTGAGTCTAGACCTCGTAAGAATTCACTTGCAAAAAAAAATCAAAAACAACTTTGATACCACATGATCTGAAAATACAAAACAAGTTCTGATACCAACTTGATCTGAAATATCAACAAACTCTGATACCAATTCAGCTTGAAAATCCTTAGAAGTCAATTATTTCATAAATACACACAAACATCCGACCAGATTCGAGAAATTTGAGATCGACTTGACTATTTACAAAACATCATGTGAATTTCTTACTTATCCATAAACTTCATTAAATGATAAATATAACTTGTGGAAATAATGAGTGCCAAAATAGAGAGAAATAGATCGCTCTTATTAATTCTCAAAATGCCAAAATTACAATAAATGAGATTACAATGCCAAATTTGATGTCACTCTTCAATTTTGCTGCTCAATCTTAGAAACAGAGGTCATTACTGAATTCCTCACAAAATTCTTAGAAAAGGGAGTATAAACTCGACTATGTTTTGAAGTGACACTTAAAGACCCTTTTTTGCACGCATAACGAGACTATGGGTCTTATACATGAAAAAATGGACTAATACTATTCATACATATCATTTTTACACAAAATATACTTCCCCATCATATTCCTCTCAAAATTCTAAGAAAAATGGGTATAAACACCTTATACTTCCCTCAAAGAACTCTATGGCATGCAAAACGAGACACCCAAAAGAGGGACACCTCGTGCATGCAAAACGAGGTAAAATTTTTAACTTTGCACAAAATATATGCAGACCCTCTTTTTGGAATGCATTTACACTTCCATGTCATTGGTTTTCATGCCCATTAAATAGGCCTATGTCAGCCTAACCGAGCCCCTTTATTCTCAGACACATTTGTTACACTTTAAATAATTATTAGTTTGTTTGTTGTAACAAACAACATGCATGGAACGTTGGTAGGAAGATAAATTTAAGACTAAGGAATATTTTGTGTAATATTCTCCCATATTTCATGGGTTTGATTCTCATCCAACCCAATTGTTTTGATTCTCCCTTAGCCATTATTGGCCAATCAAAGAGTGCCACGTGGCATTCTCTGATTGGTCCATGTGTCATGTTGTCATTGGTCCACCTTTATGCCACATCACTATATGGATATACCACCTCAACATATAGTCACCCTGCCAATTGTACTTACCACATCATCATACGGATGACACGTGGCACTTTTTTATTGGTCCACATGGACCCCCAAAAATGCCATTTTCGGGTGGCACGTGGTAGCCTATCATGCTACCATGTCACCGTGATGACATCTATTAAGGTCCTAACCCGCACATAGGTAGATCAATGTATTCGAATGTAATAAAGGTCAATATTAATAAGACCTTTCAATAAAATAGAATAAGGCGGATGTAAGAAGACCTAATAGAAGATTCCGCTTCTAGAAGGATCTTCATCTAGATGCTTCTTTTTAGTATAAATAGGAGTCGAGGGTATGAG